>JAESVK010027570.1:0-10996 GCA_017140935.1 Hamamelis virginiana | reverse complement strand
GGTATTTTTACTTGCTTTTGACCGCTCTAGCATGCATTTTGGCCTTAGTTTGCGTAGAATAGGTGCATTTGACTTCCTTTTGTGTTTTATGCTTTTGTAGGTTGTTTGTAGTTATACGCATCTTTTTGAAGTGTTTTGGGACGCTTGGAGAGTCGCCGTATGTCGAGGAAGGTGCCCGTGCACATTTTCATCTTCAAACGGGGTCATTTTGTGAAGAAAACCCGCCAAAGCACGTTCGAATCGTGTTTCGTTCCTCATTTCAACCTTGGGAAGGGTTCTTCAGCGTGTTCGAGGCATTTCAAAGTTGCGGGGATAGTTTTTGAAGGCAATGTGCGATGATAATGAAGTTTTGTGCCTTAATAGAGCAAATTCTGCAGAATTCTCAAGTGAGTACCGGTACTGGCTTGATGAGTACCGGTACTGAAGTGCAGCAAATGGGCAGTATATGTTGAGTACCGGTACTGGATGCTGAGTACCGGTACTGGGGCTCGTATTTTCACCTGCTATGTTTGTAAATGTCACATTTTAGTAGGGGTGCGGTTGTCTTTTGACCCCCCATTCGTGTAGCTGCTTGGGGGGGTATTTAAGGCCTCTTTCTCAGCTGGAGAAGGAGTCTTGGGTGTTAATAGTTAGGGTTTGGTAGTTTAGCTTAGGGTTTTCTACATTTCTAGGGTTTTCTACATAGTTTAGCTTAGGATTTCTTGTTGTTCTTGCTTTCCATCAGTTGTAATCTTTATTTTGGTTCTTTAAACTAGTTTCTTAGTGTTTGAACATTGTTATTTGTCTTTCAATCCTTTAATAGAAGTTGTTTATCTCTTAGTTTGCATTTATTACTCTTGTTCTTGCATTTACTTCCATATTTATAGCTTTAATGGAGTTCTAAACCTCCAAGGTAGGGTTCAAACGGTGGAAACTCATCACCAACAAAGGTAACAACACTCTTTCATCTCTTTGTGTTTAATGGAATGAGTATGATGCCAAATACTCTCTACTTCTTCTCATAATGCTTAGTATGGCATCTTCTTGACAATGTGTGAACAAGTTAACCTTGGTACACATTGTGCTTGAACCTAAATGCATACCAAGTGTTTGTATTATTGCTTAAGTGAGCATTTGGTATCATTCCCATATTCATATTTGTTTAAAAGCTTTCAAAGTTATATTATCCATCAAAGACCATTCTTCAATGGATCCTAGATGAGAACATTAATGAGAGATGCTTGTTATCTAGTTGTGGATGAGTAGAAACCCTAGAACCCTACCATTTGTTTCCCTTGTGTTATTTTCAATTGCAATAGGTTACCAACTCAACCAAATCAACAAACCCCCATGATTTACTTTAAGTGCACATTCTTTGGGTTTCAATGCCTAAGGATCCTTCGTAGTCCCCACTCCCTGTGGAAATGACCTGTGGATTCCCATAGATTTATTATGCTTGGCGATAATTGAGTTCCTACGCTTGGGACGTAATTGAGCACACCGCAAATTGATAAGCATTTTTGGCGCCGTTGCCGGGGAGTGGCGTGTACCTTGAAGTGATCCAAGGAAGAGCTAGTGGTAATTCGCAATTACATTGTGAATCCGGTAAGTTTTTCCTAACTCTTAGTGTATAGAATTCTTTGTAGTGTAAATTTGTTGTGAACAATTGTTGCATGTCGGTTTGGACTCGTGGAGAGGGAAGCCGACTTGTAAGGAATTGGTCACAACAAGACCTTGAAAATCCAAATTCGAGACCTAACTTGGCTCAACCATCCTCTCCACCAATGGAGCACAACCAAAACCAAAACTTTCAAAGAAATGCAAATGATCAAGACTTTCCAAATGAGCCTCAAGGGCGAAGGGATGATGTCATTCCGCCTGCAACCCCTGCACCTGGTGAGGGAAATATGAATCAAAATTTTCAACAAAATGTAAATCAAAATGTGCAGCAGAATAGACAACCCGATATCCCTATGGTAAATTTGGGAAGGACTTTGAGGGAGATCTTCAACCCTCACAGAACCACTACTCCATCATGTATAATCCCATCTCAAGAGGCTAGTCGTTTTGTGCTAAAACCTGAAATGATTCGACTATTGCCTGAGTTTCATGGCTTTGATTCTGAAAGGCCATATTCTTTTATGAGGGATTTTACTGATGTGTGTAGTGCGTTCTTGTCAACTGGTTCACCTATTGACATCATTTGCATTACTCTTTTTCCATTTTCTCTAAAAGATAAGGCAAAAATATGGTTTCATACTTTGACTCCTAATTCCATCCGCACTTGGGAACAACTGCAAAAGATCTTTTTGGAAAAATTCTTCCCACCCGCTAGAACCAACATGTTGATGCGCATGATTCAAAACTTCACTGAGGAACCTAATGAGGCATTTGCCGGTGGTTGGGAAAGGTACAAGGATTTGATAAATGCAATCCCCCATCATGGACTAGACGTAGGTCAACTTGTAGGGTACTTTTACCATGGTTTGACCCGTGAGACTAAGCAATTCCTCCAAATGATGAGTGGTGGGGAACTTTTTGAAAAATCCCCCGAGGACGCAATCCCATATTTTGATAGGTTGTCAGAGAGTGCGTGCAACTGGGAGGTTAACACAACTCCCGATGTTGCAAGGAAGGCTAACAACCCAAGTAGTGGTGGAAAGTTCCAACTTAAGGAACATGATGAACTTCAAGCCAAGGTGGCGAGTTTAACTAGGAAGTTAGAGGCCCTAGAAATGCAGAAAGTCAACGAGGTTACTGCGGTGCCTGTGGTGCCAAGTGTACCTCCTACACCTATTGTGCCTAGGGTAGAGGAACCATGCCTCATTTGTGAGGATCCTGTGCATTCCACTAGAGACTGTCCTACCCTTCCTACCATTAAAGGAGCCGTCCAAGAGCAAGTCCATGCTTTGAACCCCCCTAGGAAGCCTTTCAATCCATATTCTGACACTTATAATTCGGGGTGGGGAAAGCATCCAAACTTTAGTTGGAAAAATGATGGGGTGAATACCTCATCAAATCAAGGTAATGCTCAAGCCCATCAAGGTTACTCTAACCAAGGGCAAGGTTCCAATTTTCAAGGGCAAAGTTCAAACTTTCAAAACCAAGGATATCATTTTCAA
This sequence comes from Hamamelis virginiana, assembly GCA_017140935.1. Lineage (NCBI taxonomy): Eukaryota > Viridiplantae > Streptophyta > Magnoliopsida > Saxifragales > Hamamelidaceae > Hamamelis > Hamamelis virginiana. Next base: position 7,895 of record JAESVK010027570.1, on the reverse strand, counting down.
AATCCAAATCCGGGTTTTTCAAATCAAGCCCCCACTTTTCAAAATCAAGGGCCACAAGGATTTTCTGCGAATCCTAACCAAGGTTTTCCCCCTTTTTCTCAAACAAATCAAAATCATCACTCTTACCAACCACCCCACAAAAGAAATTTGGAGGACATTGTAGCCCAATTTGTCCAATCCCAACAAACAATGAACAATGAATTTCGAACGGCTATTAGTGACGTGAAGTCTCAACTCACTAAATTGACATCTTCTATGGGGAGTTCTCAACAAGAAAAAGGGAAATTTCCCTCTCAACCCATTCAAAACCCCCAAGGTCAAAATAGTGTTGGGACTTCAAGTCAAAATGATGGGACTTTTGAGCAATGCAAGGACATCACCACTCTTAGGAGTGGGAAAATAGTTGACAAAACCATCCATCCCAAAGATCTTCCAAAAGAGATTTCAAAAGATTTACAAAACGAATCAAAAAGGGATGATGATGTGATTGATGAGCCTAATGTCCCCAAAGCCGATGTTGTTGATGTGGATGTGGATAAAGACAAAGCTAAACATGTTCCCTCCGCTCCATATCCCCATAGGTTGAGAATTCCAAAGAAATTGAACAATCATGCTGAAATTTTTGAGCTTTTCAAACAGGTTAAGGTGAACATTCCCTTGTTGGATGCCATCAAACAAATCCCTTCATATGCCAAATTTTTGAAAGACTTGTGTACAGTGAAGAGGAAGTTAGGTGTCCACAATGATGCATTCATGACTGAACAATCCACCTCTCTTATTAGGAATAATTTACCCCCAAAATACAAAGACCCAGGAAGCCCAACCATTTCCATAGTGGTAGGTAACTCCAAGTTGGGACGTGCGTTAGTGGATTTGGGAGCTAGTGTGAACTTGTTGCCATACTCGGTGTATGTGGAGCTAGGGTTAGGAGAGTTGGAGCCTACCACCATTACCCTTCAGCTAGCAGACCGTAGTGTGAAGATTCCTAGAGGTATTGTGAAGGATGTTCTAGTACAAGTGGATAAGTTCTATTTCCCTGTTGACTTTGTTGTTCTAGATACTCAACCTGTGGTGAGTCAAGGGAGTCAATTCCCAGTGATTTTTGGCAGGCCTTTCTTGGCCACTGCTAATGCCATAATTCATTGTAGGGGTGGGTTGATGACGTTGTCTTTTGGCAACATGACTGTGAACCTGAATATTTTCAATGTTATCAAGGAAATAGGGGATGATGAAGACATTTGTGAGGTGAATGTGATAGAATCTGTGGTACAGGAATATGTTGATCATTTTTCACGTGATGACCCTCTAGAGTCTTGTTTAGTGAGCCCTAAGATTGTTGAGGATGTGGCCACACCTGAAATGGAGTTTCTATACTCCATCCTTGAGCATAGTGAGGTAATGGAAACCAATGGGTGGACACCTAGATTCGAGGAGTTGCCTCCAATTGAGGAAAAAGTTTTGCCGTCAATAGAGAAGCCACCTAAGTTAGAATTGAAGCCTTTACCTTCACATCTCAAATATTCTTTCCTAGGAAGTGAAGAGACTTTCCCTGTGATCATTTCATCTTCTTTAAATCATGATCAAGAAGTGAGACTCATAGAAATTCTGAAGGCCCACCAAACCGCCATAGGATGGACCATAGCGGACATTAAGGGAATTAGCCCTTTGATTTGCACTCATAGAATCTACTTGGAGGAGGATGTCAAACCATCTAGGCAACCACAACGTAGGTTAAATCCTGTCATGAAGGAAGTTGTCAAGAAAGAGGTTTTGAAACTCCTAGATGTAGGTGTCATTTACCCTATTGCGGATAGCAAGTGGGTGAGCCCTACCCAAGTTGTTCCAAAAAAGTCCGGGGTCACTGTGGTGGCAAATGAACACAATGAACTCATACCTACTAGAGTCACTACAGGTTGGAGGGTGTGCATAGATTATAGGAAACTAAATGCTGGCACGAGAAAAGACCATTTCCCTCTACCTTTTGTGGACCAAATGTTGGAGAGAGTTGCTGGGCATGAGTTTTACTGTTTTCTTGATGGGTACTCGGGGTACAATCAGATAGAAATAGCCTTAGAAGACCAAGAGAAAACCACCTTCACTTGTCCATTTGGCACTTTTGCCTTTCGGAAAATGCCCTTTGGATTATGTAATGCACCGGGGACCTTTCAACGGTGCATGATGGGTATTTTTAGTGACATGGTAGAGAAGATCATGGAGATTTTTATGGATGATTTCTCCGTCTTTGGAGATTCTTTTGAGGGATGCTTAGAAAACTTGGAGAAAGTTTTGGAGAGATGTGAGGAGAAAAGTCTAGTCTTAAATTGGGAGAAATGTCACTTCATGGTGACACAAGGGATTGTGTTGGGACATATCGTGTCTAAGAAAGGCATAGAGGTAGATAAGGCCAAAGTCGAGTTGATCTCTAATTTACCCACTCCCAAATGTGTTAAAGACATACGGTCCTTCCTAGGTCATGCAGGTTTCTATAGGAGGTTTATAAGGAACTTTAGTGCTATATCTCGTCCCTTGTGCAATTTACTTGCCAAGGATGTTGTTTTTGAATGGTCACAGGCATGTGAGGAGGCTTTTGAAAAATTGAAAAGTATGTTGATTGCACCTCCTATCATGCGACCTCCGAAATGGGACCTTCCTTTTGAGATCATGTGTGACGCTAGTGATTATGCCGTAGGGGCTGTCTTAGGGCAAAGAGAGGATAAGAAACCTTTTGTGATTTATTATGCCAGCAAGACTCTAGATTCCGCCCAATCCAATTACACAACTACGGAGAAAGAGTTCTTAGCTGTGGTCTTTGCCCTAGATAAGTTCAGGTCGTACATTGTAGGGTCTCCCATAGTCATTTTTACTGATCATGCGGCGTTGAAGTACTTGCTCTCTAAGCAAGATACGAAACCCCGTCTCATTAGGTGGATTCTATTTTGTCAGGAGTTTAATTTGACCATAAAAGATAAGAAGGGAGTCGAGAATGTGGTGGCGGATCACCTCTCTCGTTTGGTTTTAGAGACGGCTTATGAGGGTCTACCCATAGGTGATACATTCCCTGATGAGCAACTGTTTGCTCTAGTTAGTTGTCCTTGGTATGCTGATATTGTGAACTATATTGTGACAGGACAAATCCCATCCAGGTGGACTTCTCAGCAGAGGAGAAAGTTTTTGGTTGATGTGAAAAATTACTTTTTTGATGATCCCTATCTCTTTAAACACTGCCCTGATCAGTTGATGAGAAGGTGTGTACCTAACGACGAACAAATTGGGGTACTCACCTTCTGTCATTCTGAAGCTTGTGGAGGGCATTTTTCTGCAAGGAAAACAGCTGACAAGATTTTGCAAGCCGGTTTTTATTGGCCCACACTGTTTAAAGACTCATTTGAATTTTGCAAAACTTGTGCTCGGTGCCAACAATTAGGAGGTGTTACAAAAAGGAACATGATGCCTCTTACCCCCATTTTAATCATCGAAATTTTTGACTGTTGGGGTATAGACTTCATGGGTCCTTTTCCTTCCTCTTGTGGGTACTTATATATTCTATTGGCAGTGGATTATGTTTCAAAGTGGGTGGAGGCCATCCCAACGAGAACGAATGACCACAAGGTGGTTTTGAAATTTTTGAAAGAACACATTTTTTCTCGTTTTGGGATGCCTCGTGCAATCATTAGTGATGGTGGGCTCCATTTTTGCAATAGGCCGTTTGAAAACTTGGTTAAAAAGTATGGAGTCACACATAAGGTTTCCACCGCATATCACCCACAAACCAATGGCCAAGCCGAACTAGCCAATAAGGAGATAAAACACATTTTGGAAAAAACGGTTAACCCAAACCGCAAGGATTGGTCTCTTCGACTAACCGATGCTCTTTGGGCATACCGCACTGCTTTTAAAACCATTCTTGGTATGTCTCCATATAGGTTGGTTTATGGCAAGGCATGTCACTTGCCGGTGGAAATGGAGCACAAGGCATATTGGGCGATTAAAACTCTAAATTTTAATTTGGCTAAAGCAGGTCATCAGCGAATGTTGCAAATGAATGAGCTTGATGAAATGAGGCGCGAGTCTTATGAAAGCTCCAGAATTTACAAAGAGAAGGTCAAGCTATTCCACGACAAAAACATTGTGAGGAAGACCTTTGAACCCGAACAGAAAGTACTCTTGTACAGTTCTCGTTTGCACATTTTTCCAGGCAAGCTCCGTTCAAGGTGGACGGGCCCTTTCGTGGTCAAAGTAGTCCACCCCTATGGTGCAGTTGAGATCGAGAATCCTGAGAATGGGAAAGTCATCAAAGTAAACGGTCAGCGCTTAAAGCCATTTCTTGAGAACTTTGACCGTCAGGAGAGCATGGAGGAGTTGGTGGACCCAGTCTACCAGGACATTCCTCCTGAGTAAATTCTGTGTTACTCATTGTACATAGCTTCAAATTTTTGTTGTTAATCATTCTTTTTTGGAAATATGGATACTCTGACCCTTGTGCAGCTTTTTAGCTTGTTCATAGCTTTGACACAGGTACTTTTGTTCCCTCTCTTTTCAATTTGGTCCTTAGTGTTATCTTTTCACGCATTGAGGACAATGCACATTTCAGTTGGAGGGAGGGGTATATACTGGTGTTCATACAGATACTCATACTTTTGCACATGCATAGGGTAGCTTCTTTTTGTTGAAGGAGTATAGGTTAGTTCATCATGTTAGTTTTTGTTGTTTTAGTAAGCGTTTTGCATAAACTTTTTCGATTTTAGGCTTACATGAGAATAAAACTTGAACTTTGAGCTGTGATTTCCTTTGAACTGGTGTTATGAACATTGTACATTCCTATCACACATGCACGCCAACAAGACTGAACTTCACCACATCTGAGATTACTTTCATCATTTTTTGTCCACTCGTACTTTTGAATCATGACTTGTATCATTTCTGTGCATTTTGAATACATTTGGTATTGTAATATCACAAGTCGTTGATTTTCGTTTCCCAAGCTCATTTTCGCTTGGTTTTGGCTCCTTAGCACGCATTTTTACATAACCATGTCATTTTCATGCAAGTTATTCATTGGGGAACATCCGTACATATTTGAAAGATGATTTTAGGCCATTATTGCTTATTTGAACTTCAAAATCATATTGAGTCACCATTTGACCCTCTGTTGAGCTTAAAAGTTGCCAAATTGTTCAAAACCTTAGGATTCATGGTCCTTTTTGAGTAGGCCTACTCCAAAATGAATATGAAGGTGCCGAGCAAGTTTTGGTATGCGTTTTGGGTGTGTGCAAGTTGGTTTGGGGTGTGAAATGAAGCATTATATGAAATTTGGCCTTGAAGTGGAGCATTTTGTGAAATCTGCAGAACCAGTACCGGTACTGGCAAGTGAGTACCGGTACTCAAAGCCAGTTCAAAACCAGTAGCATCCCAGTACCGGTACTCAAAGCCCAGTACCGGTACTCACATGCGAATTTGCCCTTTTAAGTGCAGCAGACCCCATTTCGCAAAACACAAACCTTTTCTCTTCTCTCATTTCTCTCACCTTCGAAAATCCCCAACTTCCCCCTCTCATTTCCCTCTCTCAAACCCTAACCCTAGCCACATTTCCCCTCTTCCAAACACTCTCAACCCACCTCTCATCTCAAATCCCTCACTTTCACAAATTTCACTCTCCCAAACCCTAGAATTCACCATTCCTAATCCTCACAAGCCATTTTCTAACCTTTTCATCGGAAGGGTTGTGTTCGAGGAGGATTTTGCACCATAGGCTTGGATTTTGGAGATTTTTCAAGAGGATTTGGTTTATTTGGGCATTTTGTGGGGGTAAGTGGTTCTCTTTTGGTTTGTGAGCATCCTTTATCATATTATTTGTTTCAATTTGGATGGATACTGCTGTGTGGTTTGGGATTATCATGTTCTTTGCTTGTTTGGAGTATTTGAATGCAATGGAGGTTATGGGGAGAAAAGTTTTGAAGGATGTGGGGAAGGGAAGCTTTGTGCTTGTGGAGATGGGTATGTGGGACTATCTTGTGTATGTGTGGATGATGATGGCTTTGATTTCCATTGTTGCCATCTCTATGGCAAGAACCAAAAACCCTAAGAAGGGTAAGGCTTCAAGCTCTTCTGCGGAGCGAGCCGTAAAGAAGAGGAAAGCGGATTCCTCTCAGCCAGTGAAGAAGGGAAAGGGAAAACGCAAGAATCTCTCGTCTGTGAGTGATGAGGAAAGCGATGAGGATGACGAGATCGAAGCGATGTTTGAGGATGATACCTTTCAGGCTTCAAGGGCGAAATGGACTCAGTCTATAGCAAAGAGGGGTTTTCATTGTGAAAGAGGCATGCAAATCGAGACGTTCATTTTCGATCATCCCATTCGTGAAGTCATCAAGAATCAGAATTTGAAGTTCATATGCAAGGGTGTAAAGGGATATCGGCCTTCAGTCGTCAGAGAATTTTATTCCAACTTAGTTGAAAATGCCGATAAGGAATTCCTTTTGAACACCACGGTTTTTGGTGAGCCCCTATCCATTGATCCCGAGACCATTGCCATATCTTTGGGGTATACGCGTCCTATGACCTCTGACAGACCATACCCATTCCGTGCTATCACTGAGTTTCATCCTGAGTTGTTTGCCAACACCATGTGCACCAATCCAGTACAAATGGGAGGATTCATCAGGAAAGAGTTCACGCCGGGGAAACTAAAAGCCGAATATGCGTTGATGAATAAGATTATTCACAACATGATTGTACCCAAGGGGAAGGAAAAGTTTCCCAGTCAAGAGGAAATCGAGTTTTTGTTCGAAGTGATGAATGGGAAGCTCATTGACTATGGTGCTGTGATTTGGTGTATCATGAGGGATTTCATTAAATCCACAAGCTTGAAGAGTCACATGCCATTCCCAGCACTCATTACCCACATGGTGGAAGCAACAGGTATTAAGGGTTCAAGCAGAGAGAAATTGGCTCCCCCTCGTCTGGGTCCCATCACTGCCATAACTGAAGCCAAAAGCAGGGCTGTTTCAGCAAAGCCTCGTTCAGCTCAGTCTCCCCCAGTTACTGTAGGGCCATCTACATCATCAACCCCTGAACCGAAGAGTATGTCCCCATTGAAGAGGATGGAGCGCAAGATAAAGGGGTGGTTCAAATGCATCTTAGGGAAGCAAAAACAGATTGATCACAGGCTTTCCAGGCTCGAGAGAGAGGTTCTTGTTCTGAGAGGAGAACCTTCGACTGTTGAGGCACCCCTTCCTAACTTGGAAGGGGATTCTGACGAGCTAGATGACTGTGTTGATGAGGATGCATTCTCGAGTGATGAAGAAGAATCTGAGGAGGAGTAGTTGGAGTTTTTGGGTTAGCATAGGGTGGTGTTGGCAATAGGTTAGCAAACCCAGCCATGTCAAGCCAACACCCATTTTGTTTTGTTTACCTCTTGTGTAACCCGTGGTCATTACAAGCCTAGAAGTCCTTTTTGATTTTGAATTGTCGTTTGTTCCCCTATGAATGCTATGCATATTTAAGTACTTGGTTTATGTTAAACGTTTCTTTTGTTAATGAAGTTTTATTTCCTTTTGGTAACTTCATTCCACTTCGTTTTCAATAATTGTGCCTTCCATTGTTGTGATTGTTGGTTGAGTGAAGCTCTTGTTGGATTATCACTACACTAGGAATGAGTTGTGCATATTAAGTTTAAAGGTTCGCATGGTTCGTTAAGTTTTAGTAATATGTTCATGTTCGCCTATCATGGAATTGTTGAATGCTTAATTGCTTGCTTGTGTATTTCATTTATCTTTCTAGTTCTTTTTAGTTCAAATCTTGCTAGGGACTAGCAAGATGCAGGTTGGAGGGTGTGTTTGACACATAAAGTATGGTATTTTTACTTGCTTTTGACCGCTCTAGCATGCATTTTGGCCTTA
>JAESVK010027549.1:0-21387 GCA_017140935.1 Hamamelis virginiana | reverse complement strand
AATTAGCCAACATATACATATGGTATACCTAACAATGATCAAGATTAATATATTTATAAAACCGCGTGTTTGTTAATCTCAATTCAATTGTGATTGGTGAGCATGGGTGTCGAACCACCGGGAAATATGCAGATTTAAAATGAGAAACTATTAGAATTAATTAAAGTGAAAGAATAGTGTCAATTTAATTTGGTGGTGAAAAGAGCTTCAATTGGGTTGAAGCTGAATTACTGATTTTAACAAAGCTGATTAAAACGCGATTAATTAATGGAATGAGCGGAACTTGGGTGAGAAGTCCATTGAATATCAAATATGCAATTTAGTTATAAAATCCACGATATAGTAATTATGTATAGTGGTTCATCCAACTACAAGAAGGAATCCCCAAAAAAGATTATGAATACAGGACAGGGCAGGTTTATCCTTGAAAAGAATGAAATATCACTATCCACCTTAATTGGGGATAAAGCATGCTGGTTTGTATTCATCCCAATAAGTACCATTGCATAATTATATAATTGCAATAACAGATATACAATTATATTATATTATATTTAGCGATAGTGTGCGGTAAACCTTCACAACTATGCAATCACATAATACAAATAAAGGGATGTTTATAAAATAGAATTATATACAGAATCCAACTTCATCCTCACCCAAGCTTGGAGTATTAGCTACACATCAATGGAGGAGAATATCTTTTATCCATGACAAGCTCTAAGGGGTCACGGGATGGAAAAGTAAAATAAGGCAGAAAGTAAATAACTGAAAGAAATAAAGAAAAATGATTGAAAGAAATAAAGAAAATGGCGTAAGTAAATAAAGAAAAGGGCTTAAATAAATAAAGAAAATGGCGTAAGTAAATAAAGAAAATGACTTAAGTAAATAAAGAAAATGACAGTAAAAGTAAAGAACAATTCTCAAGTGAAAATTGAGCCATGTATTAAAAAGGAAAATTGCAGAAATTAAAGTGCAGAAATTAAAGACTGAATAAGTAAAGAACAATTCACAAATGAGAATTGAGCCATGCATTAAAGGAAAAATTGCAGAAAAGTAGAAAAGTGCTGAAAAAGTAATTGACCAAATAAAAAGCAGAATTGAACTGTAAGATGAAGTCTATTAAAATTGACAGAGTAATGATTCAGAGCAAAAGTCATGAACCCTCTTTAAGTCACATATACACTTCTATATATAGACTGAATTTGCAAATGACCGAAATGCTCTTGAAATATCTCAAAATATCTAAATCAGCCCACAGCCGCCTCAGGTCTATCGATAGCGAAGTTTGGCTATCGATAGAACTTCTATCGATAGCTAGACTTGGCTATCGATAGACATGTTGGTTCTTGCTTTGCAAATGCAGAAGTTCTTCTGCAGCTTTTCGCACTTCATCGCCTATCGCTGATCTTTTACAAAATATGTATCACTTGTGACGATAGGCAAAACTCCATGAGTGACGGCTTCGCATTTATAAAATCTGCACAATTACTTAAAAAAAGAGAAATTAGTCAAGATATACAGAATTTATATAAAACAGGATATTATTACGCAACTATTTATATAAGAGAACACAGTAATACCATAAATTGAGAGCATGATTGTGATACAATCACTGACCCATCATCTATGGTAGACTCGGCAGAAGTTGAACTTGATCTGAAATATTGGGTGACCCACGGTTGCCTTGGATAGACAGTTCGGTAATGGGTTTCCCCATTCATATCGGTGATCTTGGTTGTGAAATACTTTTTAAGGATACTCTGGCTAGCTTTCTCAAGATGGATGAGGTTTGGATCTTCGGGTTCCACCTGAGCCACAGGAACGTCTTCTTTAAGTGAGTCAGGGTTGTCACCCCAACCAGAAGGAGCAATGGGTTCTTCAAAGGTGGGCTTCTTCATTTTGGGTAAAGGACATAAAAGTCAAACTTTCCACTAGGTTCCCCTAACAGGCCTACTTCAGGATCTCCGGCCTCATATTTTTTTCGCAACTCCCATTGGCTTGTCCCAGTCTTGGAGAAGGCTTTCTTGGTTCCAGCTTTAGGTCTAATGGGTTAGCTCTTTGCCATCTTAGCTTCATAAGAATTTTCAGGGTAGAGAACATAGAAACTAAATCTCCCATTTCTTTTAGTCAACAAATCCACACAAGGATCTCTAGCTTCAAACCTTTCTTTGAGAGCCCACTGACTAGTACTATTCTTCGACGACTGATCCACTTTGCAAGGCTCGGGAAGCCTATTCGAACTACAACCCAGGAATGTATCTTTCTCAAACTGTCTCCATGAACGATAAAGCCCCCTTAGGCTAGTAAAGGGTTGAGGGATTTCAATCAGACCTCGATCAATGAACCCTTGTACTATATTCCGCAATGTATCACATGATTCCGTGTCATGGCTAGAAGTGGCATGGTATTGGCAGTAAAGCTTTTTGGATCTTGGCTTGTACGGGGTAATGAGCCCACGGGATTGACAGTGATGAAACATTTCAATCATGGAAGTAGGGAATGAAGGATGAGGGCGGATAGACTCACAGTGGACATAAGGGTCGGCATGGATAACATTGATATTTGCGGGTGGTGGAACTGCATGGGTAGGAAGTGGATTTTGGGTAACATTGGGTTGAGAAGGTGGTGAAATGGTTTTGTTATCTATGAGGTCTTGGATTTCATGGCAAAGACGGAAGCAACGGTTGGTAGTATGGCCTTTGGATTGATGGAAATGGCAGTATTCATTTTCATTGTAGTTCTTGGGTAATGGGTTGGGTGTAGGTCTGAGTTCTAGAGGTTGGAGTAAGCCTCAAGCTTTTAATTTCTCAAAGACTTTTTCCAATGGCATATAGAACTCGGTGAATTTTCTGGATGGTTTATTTCCTAAGGAAAAGGGTTGGGTAAATGGAGCAGGCTGAGATATGGCATTGACTTCGGTAGCCTTCCCATTGATGACAGGTCGGCGGTTTTTGTAGGGTTCATCGGTTCGGAGAGCTCCATCAGCCAGAACATCCTCCACTTGGGTTCCGGCAGCAACCAGAGCTCGGAAATTTGGAAGATATTGAAAAAACATGTGCTTGTGATAAACTGGGAGCAAGTTCTTTACTATCATGCGGATTTGTTCTTCTTCCTCAGGGTGGTTAGCCATTTTAGAAGCTTTGGCTCTCCAGCGGGTGAGGAAGGCATAGAAAGTTTCCCTTGATTCCTGTTTAGTAGTTTCCAAGTCCCTCCTAGTGACATCAACTTCTGTATTATACCGGTAATAATTGCTGAACTCAGTGCATACATCTTCCCATGTCTTCATTCTAGATTCATCCAATGACAGAAACCATTTCAGAGCGGATCCAGCTAGTGTCTCATGGAACATTTGGGCTAGCAGGTCATCGTCAGCCCCTCGTGGGTGCATGGCTCTCACGTACATCTTCAGATGGGTCTTAGGACAACCCATGCCATCAAACTTCTCTAACTCGGACATTCTGAAATGAGTGGGCATACGGGCCTTAGGGAACAGAGATAATGACGACATGTCCACCAGATCATCAGACTTCCTAATACCTCTCAAGGCTTTTTCTAGGGCTTCCACCTGTAAGAACCTAGAGTTTTAAATTGCTAATTCTGTGCTTAAATGTTAAATTAGAATAATTATACGTTGAATTATGTGTTTATGTGTTAATTATTAACTGATATTGTGATAAATGAAATGTTGTGATTGTATTATTGGAATGTGTGGGAAGTGTAGATTATTATAGAAGGTTGTTTTTCTGAAAATGTGGGTGTTTAGTAGTAGAAATAACTTGATTTATATAAAGGGTTTTGTGAAATTACCAAAAGGTTTTGAACATTTCAAATAAGGTCATGTGTGTCCCAAACTCTTTTAAATTTAGATAAGTGTCCACCGTTTACGAAATCTTCTACCACCTTCGAGACATTGAGAGTATTTAGAGCTGAGAGTGAGAGAGAGAGAGAACAGCTAAGAGCTATCAAATTCTCGCCGGATTTGCCGTTTGATTTCAGTTTGGAAAGTGAGTAAGGTAAGTTTATGTTTATGTGTTAAGTTTTCTTATTGTAATTTTCGGATTTTAAGAGTTTGGATGCTTGGTTATTAGTTTTGATATTAAGTACTGTGTTTAAATTGAGTTTTTGGATTGGGTTCATGATAAAAATGAGTTTTGATTGAAGTTTGAAGTTGTTAAAGCTTGTATGGATTGTAATTTTTAGTTTATGGGTTTTTGAGTTTGGTTCAAAATGAATCTTGAAAATTAATCACTTGTTTTGAGTAATTGTTGTGAGTTTTATGTCTTTGAAGCTTGTTTTGATGATTTTAAAGGTTTGAAATTGATGTATAATGATTTGATAAGTTTTTGAAAAGCTTGATGCTCGTTAATGGCGGTTCTGCAGGTGCTTAGTAGACTAATATTGGTGCCTGGTCGACTAATGGTGTAAAAATCGTGTTTCAAGGTTGCTGGTGGTGTATTAGTCGACTAATGATTATATGCCTAGTCGACTAACCGAGCCTTAGTCGACTAATGATGGTGTCTAGTCGACTAACCGAAAATCAAGCTCTCGGGAATTTTTCACATTTTGCAACTTCTAGTCGGCTAACAGTTATGGTTAGTCGACTAACCCAGTTCTAGTCGACTAACAAATTTTGTCTAGTCGACTAATGCAGATCAAATTGTAATATTTCATAGTTTTACTCAAATTTCTTCATTTGTTATCCATTTTGAGTAATCTTTACATGCATAGAACCTTGTGAGACTTAATTGGTGTATATTTAAAGGTTTTAATAACATTTGTTTTTATAAAGTGATTTATTATGTTTATTTATACATAATTATTATTGTTCATTATTAATGCTTCTTATTTGTGGTTGATAGGTGATTCTCAGAGCTAGCCAGTCTCCAATAAATTGTATTTAATTCAGCAATACAAGTAGGGAAATTTACGATTCTTGTTATAAACGAATATGCTTGTATGCTTGTGATAAGATGGAATTGAATTGAAAGGCTTATGTATTATGATTTCATTATTGGATGAAGTTTATTGTTATGAAAAGCATTGCATTTTTTATTAAAGTTTTGCAATCATGATAGAACCTGGACTTTGGGGCAGTACTGGCTTTTGAATTATGGAAAATGGAGAAATAAGTCGAAAAGTGATGAAATGTGATCAAAGGATTGATATGTGATTTGTCAAAGGATTGTTATATGAATTGTGGTCGTCTAGGCTGAAGAGATGTTGTAAGGCCTAAGACTGGATCTTTCTATAGTGCTGCTTTGCTCACCTATTGGTTGTTGAACCACCTCGAGGAACTTAGAATGGACATGAAAGTTATTTTACTTTGCATTGCATTATGTTGTGAATTGAACGTGGATTGTGATTGTGCTAAGTTTATATTTTATAATTGTTTTAGTGAGGTTGTACGTTTTCTTACTGAGCTTCATCTGTTAGCTCACCCCTGCTTAATTGCAATCCCACACGTGAACGTGATGAACCTAGCTAGATGCATGGAGACAGGTTTTGGAGGCACATGTTTAAGATCTTGAGGAATGTCTGTACATTCTAATTACACAATCCCTGTAACTCTTTTATAATTACACTTGTAAATATTGTAAAGTTAAGTTTTATTTTGTTTATCCTACAAGCCAGGGTTGTTGGCTTATTTTGTTTTCTTTGGAATCGTTAAGGGAGTTTGTATGACATGGCATATACACACCTTTGTGGCTTTCTTCTGAGTTTATTAATATAATTCAAATTGTTTCAACTCATTCTTGGTCTATTCCGATATAATGCATAATATCGTCATAGAACAGGTTTGGGTCGTCACACCACCTTACTACTCAATAATATGGGCTCAGTGGAAAAGAAAGCAGGGTCTTAGGCTTGGACTCTTTATCCAAATCAACAGGCTGAACAAATTCTGTACTAGGCCTAGTGGGATCAGCAACTATCTTCGGTCTAAGGAAACATTCCTCTTCATCAACATTCTCAAACAAGGGATTAGTACGGGCTCGCACCTTATCCTCCTCTTCTTTCTGATGAACGAACTCTTGGACTACTTTTAGGAGTGCCTCGATCTTCTCATCAGTCGTCTTTCCACTAGTTCCAATGGCGGTAGGGGTATGATCTTCGTTACTAGACATCTTTGAATCAACAGGTAGACCCTTAAACAACCGACCGCTAGAATCACGACGCCAAGCCAGAATGCTAGGAAAGGGAAAAGATTTGAATCAACTAAGAGCTTCCCGTGTGAAAATGGATGAATAAGGGCAATCTCACATGCTCACAAAAGTATAGGCCTAAAGCCTACATATCAATCTCACTTCAAACACTCTCACATTCTATCCTTATGAAAATGGGCCTAAGGCCCAAGTACGAATCTCTTTTTCACAGCTCACATCTCAATCTTACGAAAATAGGCCTAAGTACGAATCTCATTCTCACAGCTCATATCTCAATCTTATGAAAATAGGCCTAGGGCTTAAGTATGAATCTCATTCTTACAGCTCACATCTCAATCTTACCACAGACTTATATCTTCTATCTAATTGACATGGGCCTAAAGCCCCCATCTCAAACTCACAGCGGATCTAAATCTTCTATCCAAAAGACATGGGCCTAAAGCCCACATCTCATATCTCACGTCTCACATCTTCTCATACGGCCAAAAGACATATATCGTTATTTGGACAGCATAACACTACCACGGGCCTAAGTCCAAAAATATGTAGGGTACTTAGGTCTTCATAAAGTACCTTAACTCCTCGAGGATATGTCCCTTAAGAGTTTAGGGCATTTCATAAAGGTCTAGTCCTACATATCCAGGTCCTAATGGTTTTACACACTTCACAATCCAGGCTCAGACAAATCCGGGGAAAAATCCGGCAGCATGATATTGCACTAATGTGCTAAAAAGTAACGTAGGGTATGTGTCCTACAGAGACAGTCTATATGGACTAATGCAAAGGGTAGGCTGAGTGTACCTTACTCACTCGGTCCAATCGATATACCTAACCACATGTGACATCAGGAATGCTACGTGGGTCCAATAGTACGTGATTGGTTCATTTAATATACCCGAGGGTACATGGCAAGAAGGGTGATGGCTTTCGCATACATGGTACCCGAGAGTCAAAGAAACCAGGCCCAGGGCTAGGCTCATCGTTGGCTTTAGCATACAACGTCCTAAACATGCAGAGTCAATGCACACACAATGCAGGAATTAAAGTCACACAGTCATACAAATGCAAGTAATTGATTTTATTAATTTAAGAAATTGAAAAGCCCAAAAATAATTAATTGGAGTTTAGCCCTCGACATCCCCAGCAAAGTCGCCAATCTGTGAACCAGCCAACCTAGATATCCCGAGGGATCGGGAGGCCTCTCGTTCACTTTGAGGGTTTGAGTGGATTATGGATGATGTTTATCCATCTCGATTTATCCTTCTCTATTATCCTTCTCTATTATCCACATTTATCCTTCTCTATTATCCACTCAAGATTGGGTTTTTGAAAAAGGATGAGAGTTTGTAAAAAAAACTAGGAGTCGCAACCTTATTTTTAGGGAACAAGGAAACCACAAAAAAGAGTTTTATTTTCACTAAAACATTAACCCCATATTTTGGAAAAGCATGGTCTTTGAATCAAAGTTGGATTCGGGGGCTAGGTTACGAAGTGGGAAGGTTCTAAGGAACTCCTTGTATGCACCCACCTCGCCCTAATTAAAGGTCTCCTAATTAAGTTTGGGCTTTATCAAAATCTTTTCAAAACAATGCTATTTATCTAATCAACCACAAAATATGAATAATAATATATAATAATAATAATAAAAAGTATACACAATCCTAAGGACCTTAGGAGACTAGAAGTCAACCTAAGATTGGACTTGCGCCCTATTAACTGCCTACGTACTTTATCAATTGCTTGACAAAGATCAAAGTCCACGTAGTTCGATTACCCTAGGACTCTCCTATTGTAATGAACTATATCCTTGAAGGCATTCTACCTTATCTAAGACTCTATCTTCGAGAGTTAGTGTTTGTTTAAAATACTTCATCTTTCAAAATGGGAGTTTCATCCCAAAACAACTTCTTTGATTTTCATTTGAAAACTTTCAAAAATAGACTCTTAAAAACAAGCTAAAACTCCTTTTTAGATGTAGTTTTTACAACAAAGGGGAGTCCTAGGTGAAGCCAAGTGGCTTCCCTATCCTAAGAGTCCCAACTTCATCCTAAAGTCATCTAAATATTCCTAAATATCAAAATAATATATGCTGGAAAATTCTGGAAAATGAATAAAAATACAACTAAAGAAAGTAATCAATGCATGAAAATGCCCTAAATGCAATCTAAGTTAGCTATAGGAACCTAGGCATGTTTCTAAGTTGATTTAAGCCTAAAAAATGAGTTTTAATGCACTTTTAGGTAACTTTAAACCCATGGGCAGATTTGAAAGTAATCAAAAAGTGTACTTAAAACCCTAAAATAATGAATAAAAATGATAAAAAATTGCACTAAATGCAACCTAGTATGCATACTAAAACTATCATCAAAACATAGCATTTAATCACAAGGGAAGGGACTCACCTTTGCATGCTCCCTTGAACACATTTTATATATCAATCAAACATTTCAAGTGATAAAAAATAAACTATGATGAGAATAATACTAATACTAAACTTAAATAGATTAACAACCTAATATAAAGGAATTAAACATGCATTCCTACACATTGAAAACCCTATCATGCATACTAAAGAGATTCTAAATATGAACACCTAATCATAAATATTCAATCCTAATATGGTATGATAATAGAAGAGAAGAAATATGCACATATTCTATGTATTATTAAACTAATCCCTATCATGCATACTTATAAATAAACATATCATGCATACTAACAATGAACTAAATCCTATGCATACTAACAATGAACTAAATCCTATGCATACTTAATAAAAAATAACCTAACATGATTAAAGAAGAGGAAGAAGAAGAAGAACAATAATGCAGGAAAACTATATAACTTACTAACCTTTTCCTTTGCTTTCTTCCCACTTGCTCCAAGCCTTCTCCTCAAGCTCCAAGGACTCCAAGGACCTCAAGGACTTTAAAAATTAAGCTAGAGTGCTATGGGGGAAGCTTGTGCAATTGCTCAAGCCTCTACTCTCCAAGCTAGCTCTCTAAAGCTTATTTCCTGTCTCTGTTAAAACTGATTTCAGAGCCCTCTATTTATAGGGAGGCCTGAGTTTGATCAATGGCTGAGTTTAAATCTCTTAGGAATGATCCAAGGGCTCTCAACCAGTCTTCCATGGTGTTTGAACTCATCCCAAAGTCCCCATGGCCGAACTGGACACATGGCAGGGCTTGGAAGAGTCCTGGCAGGAAAAAACACTCTGATTTTTAGCAAAATTGGCTGAAAGGATCGACAACCATCCACCTTGGGACAGTTAGCCGTCCTTCATGGACGGTTGGCCGTCCCTTGGTGGACGGTCATCCATCCCCCATGCCAATTTTAGCCTATGTGGGCCTATCTCAGCCCATTTCGACCCGGTTTCGATTTTTTTCGGCTTTTTGGGCCTTTTTTAAGTCCAAATTTGACGATTCAAGCGCCGAAATGATCGTGATTCGATTCTCCATGTTTTAAGAAGTGTTTGAAGTGAAAATGCATTGACCAAGGTCAAAGGTTTAGGGAAAAGTCAACCGATTAGCTGTTTAGGGCCTACCGGGCCCAAATTAGGGTTTTGAAATTTGCTAACCGATTGCTTTCGAAATCATTTCTTCTTCTCGAAACAAGTTTTAAAATGTTTTAGGAAAGTGTTTTGAAGCCTTTGAAGGCTTTGGTTTGATAAAAATATCGAATCCCGGTCGCTACCAGTTGAAACCCTAATCTAGGTTTAAAAGGGCCTTTTGAGCCTTAAGAGCCAATCATGAGCCAGAAGGCTCTACAGACCTTGCCATTGATCAACTTAGCTACCAAACACACTTTAAATATCCATGCCAAAGTCTCGGGACAATTCGAGACAAGATTGATAGTCATTTAGAGCTTTTGTGATTCAAAGGACAGTACTGCCCTTCAGTCACAAAATGCCTTATTTTCTATCAAGCCTGGCTCAGAATGCCATGAAATTTTGCAGGGATGTTCCTAGACTCTCTAAAAACCTCATGCAAAAAGAACTGACTCAATCTGACCTAAAAACCTACATGTGATAATGACCTCCATCTAATTACCCACAAGGGTAAAACTGGGAACTTAGGGTTTTGACACTCTATTTCATTTCTAAACACAGGCAACCATTCATGACCATACTCATGGTCAAAAATGGATGTCTACACCTACACATACTTCCAATCACCTTAGAGGACCGCAGTCATTTTCTTGGAAATCCTACACACATTTCCAGTCA
Organism: Hamamelis virginiana; assembly: GCA_017140935.1. Taxonomy (NCBI): domain Eukaryota; kingdom Viridiplantae; phylum Streptophyta; class Magnoliopsida; order Saxifragales; family Hamamelidaceae; genus Hamamelis; species Hamamelis virginiana. The sequence continues at coordinate 10,995 of JAESVK010027549.1, read as the reverse complement.
TCGTCTTTGGAAGTCCTACACACACTTCCAATCACCTTAGGGGACCGCAGTCCTTTTCTGGGAAATCTTACACACATTTCCAATTATCATCTTTGGAAGTCCTACACACACTTCCAATCATCTTATCTTAAGAGGAAATCTCACACATATTTCCAATTTAGAATCTTATACTTAGAGTCTACAACTCTTTTTGAAAGTCACACACATACTTTCAATGATCTAAACTTAAGGAAATCACACACATATTTCCCATAATCTTCAAGTTTACTAAAGTTCTTTTGAAAACTTCATGTCATCATCCACACATGCATTCCACAACATTATTAATATCATCAATCATCATTATCATACACATTTCATGTGTGTTTTCTATCATCTTATGTAATTCACACAACTCTTATTGATTTGGGCCTCCAAAGTGGGACTTTTTCATTCACAAGCCCTTCATGGGATTTCATGGGCTATCTTATATCCACAATCCCTTTACAGGCTTTATAATCTCATCATTTTCACTCGTACTTGTAACCATTCCATGATTGCCAACCTTACTCACGCATTACTTCCATCATCCATTATCATATCTCTTGGTTTTCAACCAAAAATTCATTATTTTATGTGAACTTTCCTATTCACAATTACTCAAACCCTATCTTTGTATGCACCAATTCCTTTTTATTTCTCATTCACACATCAAATAATATTCAATCTCAATCAAATGGATTTTCCCAAATCAAACTTTGAAAAAAAAAAAAGAATCAAAATAGGCCAAGAAAGTCAAAATTGGGCTTAATAGGCCTCAAAAACTTCAAAAAAAAAGTCAAAATTGGCTTCAAAGATGGATGACCATTCACCCAAGGATGGCCAACCGTCCAAGGTGGACGGCCAGCCGTCCCTTGGTGGGAGGCCACTCGAGCCTTCATCCCATTATTTAGGTGCTTTGACACCCATTTGCATTTCACTTCAAATTTCCCCCAATTTTGAGACTCTCTCTAGAAATCCCAATTTCTCTAAAAAATCCATCATTTTTTATTTCATTGCATCCAAATTAACCTCAAACATCTCTAGTGTTGCTATTTACTCCAATTTGTGAATCAAAAACTAGGATTTCATCCTTGCATTTCAAATTTGAGGATCCAAAACCCAAATACACATCCTACACATTTCCATATTTTCTCAATCTTTTCCATCTACACACCCATGGAAAATAGAGGGAATGCATCTTTAAAGTACCCTTACATGAAGATGAAGAGTTACAAGGCACCATCACATGATCCTAACAACACAAGCTTGCTATTGGAGCCCTATGATCATCTTTCTCATATACACACTAATCAAGAGGTAAGCTTACTTTTCATGCCTTTTCTTTGAATCATTGATGTCTAGATGCATCAATATTGATCTTTGGATATTGTTTGATGACTTGTATTCATGAAATTTGTATTTGGCAAAGCTTGGGAGCCCAATTTCACTAGCTTCACATGTTTGAAATGTTGCCCACCAAGTATTTGATAAAATTTCCAAGAGACTAAAATTTGATTTTTCAATTTAAATTTCTCATGCCATGATTCAAATATGTTTCAAACATCATTTGGATACTTTCAAAGTATCATGACAAATTTTCATAATTATTTTCAAAAATGTGCACACTAGGTGTTTGATAAAATGCCTAAAAGTGGCAATTTCTAATTTTCAAATCAATTCGTCATATCATACTTTTTCAAATGTTTTCAAAATAATCATATCATGACAAGTTTTCAAAATATTTCAAGTAATGCACATATCAAAAATTTTCCATGAATTAAGACTTAGCTTATTTATTTATTTATTTTTTTATCCAAAACACTATTTACTTAAAGTGCCATTTCCATGACTTTTAAAGTAGTTTTATTTCAAAACTCATGCTAAGTATCCATTTCATGATTTTCAAAATTCTATTCTTTTAGGATTTTCATTTCCAATTCCATTCTCATGAAAAGAAGTCATATGGGGTATTAATGAATTATGCTAACTCTTGATATAAAATTAAAAGTACCATAGTTAACTACATGAATTATGGTTTTTTTTTTTTTTGAAAATAGATTGTTGGTACATAAAATAACTCACAATTAACAAACCATTTGAGAAATAAAATTTGAACATTTTTCTTTTGAAAATGTGCCATTTTATGGGTTAATTTTGTACCCTTGATTTAAAGAATTATCATAACTCATCTCTATACTTCTAATCCATTAATCTTTATCTTTGCAGCCAGAGTTTTACACCAGGACTCGATCTTCCCTATAAGGCATAGTCGGATGGTGGGCTAAAATGAACACTCTCCAACCACTATCCAAAGCGACAATCCGACGGATAGGCTTTGGAGATTTCATTGATTCACTTTGGATCGATTCTATGGATAGACAGGCCCTCATGGCCTTATCTGACCATGACCCCTCTCGACTTTACTATGATCACGGGACTTTCCATTGGGGGTCGCCCTTTGGACTTCTATGGGGATGCAAGTAAAAACTCTGTCTATTTAAATACTTACTTTGGGGCAGCTGATATTGAGATTGTAAAGAAATCAGTTCGCCGAAATAATCTCTTCACCACTTTTAGTAACATGCCTGAGGAGGATGGACAGGATTCTGATCATATTGTAAGGGCTTTCCTTTTGTATGTAGTGTCATGTACTCTCTTTGTGGGCATTGCTGATTTGGCCCCTCTAGGATTTCTTGCTAGCTTAGAGGATATTGATACCATCTCCCAATATGACTGGGGTGGTGCTGCCTTGGCCACCATGTACAAGACTATGAGTTGTCGGTCTCGAGGAGTATGTACCGACTTTGGAGGCATGGGATTCGTCGGAGAGATATACTTACTTGTTTGAAAATATCACAAACTTCCCTTTACTTATCTTTTGACAATGCACATATTCTGCAGGTATGGGCTTATGAGTATCTTAGTCTGAATAGCCCCATGCTTATTGCTAATGACTTTTCTTGGCCAACCCTCGCTCGATATGCCCCAGATCGGCGAGTGAGTGCCATTGCCCACAGGCACGATTATGCTTATAGTCGCGCCTTTCTTGCAGGGTTGCATCCTGACAAGGTAATCATTTTCATTTCTGCTTTCCTTTTACCATGTTCAAACTTTCTCTAATGTGCCATGTCTTCAGGTGAAGTGGAATCCTTGGCGTCACTGGAGAAATACTATGCCTCAGCTTAGTTTTGTAGTTGAGATATCGCGCAAGAGAATCCTGTTCGAAGGACCTTCAGGTAGATACTGGTACCTTGGAGAAAGAGTACGTGCTCAACTTGGTGGAACTTATTCGGCTGCACGTGTGCCTCATGCACCTCCTCTATCTATGAGGCATGCTGATAGATTGACAGACCATGTCTTGGAGGATGCCATGGCTGGTGTATTTTGAAAGAATACGCCATGGGAATGCAGCGGAAAGTAAACAATAAAAATTTCCCATCGATATTCATCCAAGAATCGAACTCAAACTATAAAAGCGAATCAAAACAATTAATCAAACATTAATTAAAGCTTACTTGTGTTCTTTTGTAGATGTTATCCTCCAATCCTTTGCCGTGAATCCTCACGAAACCTCGAGCTCCAAAAATATGGAAGCCTCCAATGAAGTCCACACAAGCCTAAGACTCCTTGAACTCCTTGATCTCCACAACTCTTGAAGAGAATGCAAGCTTCAGAGGGAGAGAGAGAGAGTGGCGGCAATAAGAAAGAGTGAGGCTCACTTGGAGTTGGATTATGAAACCCTAGGCCTATCCCTCTTATTTATAGACTCTCTTATTTATGGCAACTTTGTTTAAAGACCAATCACTCGCGTGCCTTACAGTGAATACCTTCATCTTGATCCTTCTTATACTTCGGTAATCATCGTACTTCCACCCTTTGTCATATATAGCTCTTTCTTTCCTAATATTTGAATCTTCTGTCCTTTCAGGTGCCTGCATCGTACACTGAAGAGTGGTTGGCATATAGTGCATCATTGACTAGAGAACTTCAAAGGATGAATCTAGATGCGCCTAACGCGAACATAGCTGCACAGGTAACTTTCTCTCTACTCTTTCAATAATCAGCCACTTCATCAATCTAATCCCAAACTTTGGGTTTGCAGGCTTCGACCCAGCCTTCACAGGAGCACTATGGATCACGAAGGGATCACGAGGCATCGGGTTCACGGGGAACGAGGAAATCATTCCGGCGGAGATGATTTTGTACCATTAGGCCTATAGGAGGCTTGCTTAAGATATTCTATGTAACTCTTTCTCTATGTATGCACTAAAAACCCTGATTAGCATGTAATTATATCCTAATGAGAATACAAATATGTTTCAATTGCTTTTTTGGTTCAATTTTAACCCGAAAATAGGTCAAAACTGACGAAAATTGAGCGAAAAGTCAAACCGGGCGTCAAAAGGTCTCGAAAAAGTCAAAATTAGGCAAAGTTGGAGATCGGGGAAGGATGACCATCCCCCCATGGACGGTTGGCTGTCCCTAGTGGGATAGTCATCGACCCTGGTTTCTAATTTTCGACTATTTTGACGTTTTTTGACTTTTTGAGTGTCCTACTTCGTCTCTAACTCGATTTTCTTTGCCAAAAAGCTATAAAAACACACCCCAATGCTCACTTTCATCACACTAAACACAATGGAAGCTCTCAAGTTGATCCTCAACCTATTCGTAGCGAAAATGCGAGTGGAAGACAAGAAGGTGGTTGCGCGATTTGGCTTGACTTCATGGTTTTTTCTCTGTCATGTGAAACTTGAAGACAAGCTTCTCAACTCTGTGATCCACTTCTGGGACTCTGATCTTCATGTATTTTGCTTCAACTGTGAAGAGGTATGTCCTTTATTTAAAGAGTTTTGTGCCTTAACGAATATCTCTGCTAGTGGTCCTTTCATCTTTCATACCATTCGTCGAGGTTATTTCCAAACCTTTTCTTTTCTTTTTGAACTTTCGCCTAAAGAAGCTTCTTTACCATGAAAACTCTATTGATTTTCTCAAACTAACTTCATTTTTCTTGAGGGAAGGGGGAAAATCACTAGCTCTTCATACGCCTACCCAGTACGCACTTGCCTTATGCATAGTGGGTTGTTTCCTTGTTTCGAATGGGACCACTTTCATACCCATTGAAACATGTGAGCTTATTCTGCCATTGTCGAAATCTCATAACATCATTCCCCTGGTGCTAGCTGAGACTTTGAACGGGTTTGACCATTTTTACTTCAACTCTGCTTCTTGCATTAGGGGTAGCCCCATTGTCCTTCAGATGTGGTTGGTTGAGAGACTCAAGTTGATCACTCCTTTTGATGGGCCCAAACAGTTGTCCCATAATTATTGTTCGTGAAAGCTTTTATCCTTTGAGCGTCGCTCGATTCAGGACATGATCATCTTCTTCTCTTCTCTAACTTGGAGAGATATTTAGTGGTATGTGGCTATATGGGACTGTAGCAACGAGTATGTGCTACACACCTCGGGATGCTGTTAGGTGAAGCTCATGGGCTTAAAGCATACATCATTCTACTGGGCTTCTCGCATGCTTCGCCAAATGGGACGTGCTCAAACAAACCTTCCTATCAAAGGGCATGTTCATGGGATAGAGGTGGCTACTCATTCTTTAGTATCTTGGGCTATGAAGAAATGGGCTTCAGGTTTATGTTTGATTCAGGTAGGGGATCACAATGGGCCTTTTAGGCTTGGTGAGGGATATCGAGGTTGGCTTAAACAAGACTTGGGTTTAAAAGTACAGGCTACAAGGGACAAGGTTCGAAGTCTTGTTTATGATTCTCGAGTTACAGCTCGGTCAGCAGATTCATCACTTCCATCAGATGCGTCACGAGTTAGCACAGCTAAGAGAAAGAAGAAAAATGAAGATGAAGCCCAAGCCTGCAGAGCGAAGAGGACTTAGAGTAGACTACGGATTTTCTTTTATTTTTTATTTTTTCTAAGTAAGATTTGAGGAAAGTAGGAATTATGGACACATATGGCATGTAATAAATCTTTCAAAAAGGTTTCTACCCTTTATGGATGAATAAATATCAATTTTATTAGAATCTCGACAAACTCTACTTGACAATTACAATTGAATCAACTATTGGTTGTTTTTACAAGAAATAGACCGCACCCAAGGTAACTTTATGGGCTGCCTACGTATCCCCATCCTTGATGCATTCTCTCACCATTTTTCTCTAACTTATTGTGATATTTGGGGAATCAGGTCTTCGTAGTTCATGAATCTAGTTGAAGAAGTCAACTATTTATTTTTTTTGAATACCCTAACTTTTGCCTAGGCAGCCCTTTCGGGTTTTATACCTAGCGGGCTTTATTATTATTATTATTATTATTTATTTTTTTATATGTGGTACTTCTTCAATTGATCCAATTTGGTAGGTTGAGAGAATTCATTCCCATCGATATCTGAAATCTTCACTGCTGCGCCTGACAGTATTTCTCTGATGATATAAGGACCTACCCAAGTGGGTTTGAACTTTCCTCGTGGGTTGTGAATTGGTACTCGAATCTCTTTTAGTACCAAATCCCCTTTCTTCAAACCTCTGTGCTTTACTTTCTTGCCAAATGCCCTCGTTATTTTTCTTTGATATCCCTGAATATGGTAAAGTGCCATTAATCGTCTTTCATCTAACAGAGCTAACTCTTCATACCGATTCCTTATCCATTCTGTTTCTGTCAATTGACTCTCCATGACGATCCTTAGTGACGGAACTTCTAATTCTATGGGTAATACTGCTTCCATTCCATACACAAGTGAAAAAGGTGTAGCCCCGGTCGATGATCTAATAGAAGTGCGATATCCCCACAGTGCCAATGGTAATTTCTCATGCCAGTCATTGTAAGTCTCGGTGGTATTTTTCAAGATCGACTTGAGATTCTTATTCGCTGCTTCAACAGCCCCATTTGTCTGTGGCCTATAGTGAGACGAACGATGGTGTTTGATGTTATATTTTTGCAAGAGCGCTTCGGTTTCTTTTCGGAAATGCTGTCCATTATCAGAGATTAACTCGTGGGGCACTCCATATCGGTAGATATTATTCTGTATGAACTTCGCTACTTACTTGGCATTCAATGTCTTTTAGGATGCAGCCTCTACCCACTTGGTGAAATAATTTATGGCGACCAGGATGTACTCGTGTCCGTTTGATGCTGCAGGGGTTACCTTGCCAATAATGTCGATGCCCCATGTTGCAAATGGCCATAGCGAAGACATGGTAGTGAGTGGCATCGAGGGTTGATGTTTTCCACTTGCAAACACTTGACACTTGTGAAACTTCTTGACATACAAATGGAAATCCCTTTTCTTGGTCGACCAATAATACACTAGTCTCACGATCTTCTTGGCTAGCATGTATCTATTCATATGCGGAGCCCCAGCCCCTTCATGCACTCCCAACACTATCATTTCAACTTTTTGTTCATTGACACACAACAGATGCACTCCATCGTGTGATCTCCGGTACATCTTCCCCTACACAGAATATACTGGATAGCTAACCTCCTTATGGTCTTTCTGTCTATGTATGACGTCTCTTTCTGATATTCTATTTTTTCTACAAACTGTTGGATGTCATAGTACCACCTTTCCATCATTCGACTCTTCTTCTTGGATGATACAACAATAAACTGGCATATCTCGTGACTCGATGACAAGAGGAGTTACACTTTCATCTTTAGGGATATCTACCATGGATGCTAGAGTGGCTAAGGCATCCACAAATTTATTCTTTAATCTGGACAGATAAAAGAAGTCAATTTGACGGAAATCTTTCACCAAGGCCTCTAAATATTCATGGTAAGGTAGCAACTTCTTATCCCGAGTCTTCCATTCTCCTATAGTCTGACATATGATCAGGGCGGAATCCCCATATACTTATAATTCTTCCACACCCAACTCCAAGGCAGCTTCCAATGCTAGGATACAGGCTTCATATTCGGCTATATTATTAGTGGCATCGAAGGATAACCTAACAGACAATGGTATCATATTATCTTCCGGTGTAACTAACAACGCACCTATTCCACATCCTCTCTTATTATGAGCCCCATCAAAGAATACTTTCCAAGGCTCTTTACTCACTTCTAGAATCTCTTCGTCAGGGAAATGGTACTCAGACGGTCTTTCTGTTGACGTTGGATGCTCTGCTAGAAACACTGCCACCGCTCTCCCTTTCATTGATTTCTGCACCATATATTGAATGTAGAATTCAAATAGCAACAGCAACCAACGAGCTGTCCTATATGATAATACCGACTTCTCCAATAAGTACTTTAGGGGGTCCATGCGGCTAATTAGTTGTACTTGAAAAGACAGTATGTAATGGCAGAGTTTTTGAGTGACCCACACCAATGCCACACATGTCTTCTCTAATGCATCGTATTTAACCTCGTAGTCAGTCATATTCTTACTCAAATAGTACACCGCATTCTCCTTTCGAGATTCTGGTAGATACTGAGCTAACATAGCTCCCATCGCGGTTTCAGTGAGTGCTAGATAAAGTAGCAAAGACCCACTTTGTCGTGGGAGAACTAATATTGGTGGGTTGCTCAAATACCTCTTAATGGTTTCAAAGGCTTCTTGGCACGCGTCATTCCACTTCGTGGGCACATCCTTCTTAAGAAGCTTGAAGATGGGCTCACAAATCATGGTTAGCTATGCTATGAATCGACTAATAAACTGAACTTTGCCTAAGAATCCTCGAATCTCTTTTTCTGTCTTTGGTGGTTGCATCTCCATAATGGCTTTAATCTTTCCCGGGTCGACCTCTATTCCTTTCTGAGTGATCATAAACCCCAGCAACTTCCCCGCAGTTACTCCAAAGGCGCACTTTTGAGGATTCAATATCAAGCTATATTGCTTAATTTTTTGAAGTAACTTGCTTAGAGCTTCAAAATGGCCTTCTCAATCCTTAGACTTCACGATCATATCATCCACATACACCTCCACTTCCTTATGAATCATATCATGTAATAAGGTGGTTGCCATTCTCTGATAGGTAGAACCAGCGTTCTTAGGCTGAATGGCATAACTCGATAGCAAAAGGTCCCCCATTGAGTGATGAAGAAGGTTTTTTCCATATCTAGAGGGGCTATCTTTTTCTTATTATAACCTGAGAACCCGTCCATGAAGGATAACAGAGCATGACCAGCGGTACTATCTACCAGGATATCTATGTGTGACAATGGGAAATCATCTTTAGGGCACGCCTTGTTCAAATCCCGGAAGTCTACGCACATTCAAACATTCCCATCTTTCTTAGGTACTGGCACAATATTGGCTAACCATTCGGGGTATTCTACTACTTGGAGAAATCCAGCGTTCATCTGCTTCACTACTTCATCCTTGATCTTCAGTGCCCACTCCGGCTTCATTCTTCTCAACTTTTGCTTAACTGGCTTAACCACAGGGTTAGTGGGAATAAAATGTTGCACTATGTCGGTGTCAATCCGTGGCATATCTTTGTATGACCACGCAAAAACTTCTATATTCTCTCTCAACAATCCTACCAATTTTTCTTGTTCTTGAGGCGACAAAGTTGCCCCAATGTTAATTATCTTAAGAGATTCATCGGATCCTAAATTAATTGATATTAATTCATCCACATTAGGTCGAGCATGTTCCATTTCCTTTCGTTGTTCAAACTCAGGAGGAACATCCTCTCTAGGATCTGTATTCATGCCATATACACCCATAGAAGACAGAAGGGACAAGCTGCAAATGCAAAGAATGAAGAAAAATGAATACTTTATTAATCATGAAGAAAGAGGGATAATACAAATTAAACTATCATTCGCCTCTCAACAGAGGAGGGATGATTTTACTGAAAATGGAAAAACAAGAGTCCTATTCTACAATCCTATGGAAAGAAAGAATAGAAATCCTATAAGCTATCATCTGACGGGAGCGATTTTTCCTTGACTGAGTCTTCAACTTGAGGCTCATACTCAAGGCTCCAATCGGTCAATGGACTGGAAGTATTTTCAATGAGGTGGATAGGATCGGGTTCATGAACATGCTCTTCGATGCAGGCAATTGCTTTGAACATAGCCCCTATAGCGATTTCATCGATATGGTCAACCCAGTCAAACTCTGTATGCTTTTCAGCCATGATGGTAGTTGGAGAGAGAAGAAGTGGAGTGTTGAAGAAGATTTCAAACCCGGGAACTCTAGCTTTCTGATCTTCAAGGTAAATGGGCTCGGGGAACCCACAATAAGGGAAATCATCCCCTTCTTTGACAAAAGCCCTATTCAAAGTGGGCCGGTAAGGTTTCAGAGTGAGGTTAGGGACCCGTCCCTCTTCTATGGCCAACTGTCTCTCTCTTTTTTTCTGTGCCATTTCTTTTCTGTCAGCTTTGGTATTTTGATAGCCCAATCCGAAAGGATAAATTGCTAAGGGATGTTCGATAGGACCAGGCGTGCCTTGATGACGACGACCTAAGCCCATTTCTGGAAAGAAGCCCATATCTTTCATGCTCTGACCCACTTGCATATATAGACTGCAGTCTAGCACCATTTTCTCTTTACATCCTGGCTCAACCTCTACATACTGTATGTACTCAAAGCCTGTCAATGGTACCTTTTCAATCTCAGGCTTGATTTCACAGATAGGTACATGGGTAGGAGTAATCTCAGAATCTCCCTTCAATGTTACCACTGAACCTTTATAGGAGAACTTAACTTTTTGATGGAGGGAAGAAGGCACTGCCCCATTTGGATGGATCCACGGTCTACCAAGTAAGAGATTGAAGCAAGCAGGCACATCTAATATCTGGAAATCAACTTGGAATTCCACAAGCCCAATGGCTAAAGGTAAGGTGACCATGCCAATCACCTCTCTTCGAGTGTTGTTGTACGCTCTCACAGTTTGCCCTGATGGCTTGAATTCTGACGGTTTGATGCCCAAGGAAGTGGCAGTGCTGAGAGGACACACATTCAGAGCTGACCCATTATCTATCAATACAGTAGGAATCCTC
>JAESVK010027541.1:0-13380 GCA_017140935.1 Hamamelis virginiana | reverse complement strand
GATGCTAGTCTGGTGCTAATTTGGTTTCCCACGTAATTTGCTTTGCTGGTGGTGTTGTTGTTAGCTTCTCTCTCTAAATTGATTTTGACTTGGTCAAAATCTAATGCTAACTTCTTCTTGGATTGAGCTTGGCTAATATGGATCTCATCTACACTTGGGCTTCACTGAATTTTATTGGACTTCTTGTGACTTTGCTGGATTTAATTCTTTGTGACCCAATTAATTAAGCCCACTTAGAATTTATACAACCCATTTATTTATGGTATAACAGATATGGAAATTGATTTATGAGGGATTTCAAAAAACTTTGGATCCTCAATGGTCTCATCTCATGGCTAATCAAGTTAATTCCAGCACTACGAATAAATTCCAAATGACAACCAGAATCTAATATTTTTTCACGCAGTAGTTATCTTAGATTAATTTACAAGCATACCGGTAAAAATTCATGATTTTTTTCAATATATTTATTTATTATAAATTTTATTTACTGTATGGCAAAAATAATTCATAAAAATTAAGATATATCGAGAAAAAAAAAAAACTTTACTATATGCTTGTAAATATATTGATATATAAACTTGGATAAATATTGCATACAAAAATAAAAAGTCTTACATTATTTTTTAGTGAAAGAATCAAATAACTAATAATTGATAGAATGATGCAAACCATCGCAAATCAAGACTATAGGAGTCAATGTGTTTAAATTAAAATTAGAAGGGTACAAAGATAAATTTTTGTATGTAATCAAAGCTAAATATATTTATTTCTTTTTGAAAATGATTTTGCTATCTATTCACCACAAAAAATAACCACCAATGGTGAGGTGCCATGTGGCGTGGAAGTTAGTGTGTTAGTGGCTACTAACCATATTGTTAATGGGCCATTAATTTAAATTAGTGGGGAGTTAATTAAGAAAGTGGGCCACTAACTTAATGAGTGGGTGGTTAATTAAAGAAAGTAGCTAATTGAATTAGTGGATGGTTATGCCACATGTCAAGCAATGATTAAGTCTAGAAAAGTTCGTGGGACATGTGGCAATTATTTAGGCACCATGTGGGAAGTTACAAAGTAGTGGAGCACTACTTCATGAGCACAAAGTGAGCGGTTATTGTGGCTGGCTAGACCTTTCATGGCCTATATATACCCCAATCAAAGAGCTAACAACACACAACTCCAACTCCAAAAATCGGCGCAATGTTCAAGTCTTTATAGTAGATTTTTAGGCCTTTCTCTTAGCAAGCAAGCTCCTTTTCAATTTTATTTCAAGCATCCTTAGTTTATTTCAAGTATTTTCCCAATTTCAATCCACAGTTATTCGAGTTTCAAGCATTTCTACTTTAAGCAAGCATCGCATTTCAATTTCCAAGCACATTTCAATTTCAAGTATGTCGATTTCCATTTCTAGTGTTGTAATCTCAAGCAATGTAAGTATTTCTCTTTTTAATGCATTTCCAATTTCATTCCTCGCCAATCGACTGATTCTCATTTCAATTTTAAAGTGACCGACTAGGCATTTAGGACCTTTCCTAGATTCTCAGCCTAGAAGGTGCTAGAGGTCGTGTTCACACAGTCTTTGGGCTTTTTGAGCCCCGGCACGCCCGCATACGAAGGCCTTTCTGCACAAGGTCTTAGACCGTCGTTTTCACCGGGAACACCATCTGAAAATCTTGCATGGATAGCGATATCAAAATTTGAAATTTCAAAATTATTGAAATAGGGGCAAGATTTTAGGAATTTAGATATGGATATTTAAAAAATAATATGGTAACCTCCAAATATGGAATAAATTCACATATGGACAATTGTGTCTTTTTATGCACTAAAACTGCATGGTCATGTATCATAGAAAATCTAGGGACCTATTGGTATAGGCATCTTTTACTTGGGTCCTATTGATATAAAATCCTTAATTTAAAAGCCCTCAGCATCACATCGTTGTTCAGCACTACATATGGTCTTAGTGACATATTTTGGATCTGCATTGATTATTTGATAAATAGGGAAAATTGGGAAGATGGCTACAGTCGAATTCAAAATTAATGTTAGTTGTCATTCAAGTTTCATCATGTCTTTGAGCTTTAATTCTGAGCTGATCACCCAAATTATATCTGCTTTCCGTTCGTGGCCTCGTGGGTAGAGAGGCATGACCCTCCTGATTTCTGAAAGCTCTGCAAACTCAACCTTTCTCCATTATTATAAAGCTTTCTTCTTCCTGTGGTAACTGTATCGGTGTCTGAACATCACGGCATTCTTTCTTTCCTGAGGATAATCATCTGGCAACACCATCCCCTTTGAAGATTCTGGCCTCAATCCTCAAATCTAGCGGATGGCATTCCTTCGGTATCTACAACACTGACTGAGAATCTGCTTCCAAGTACTGATCATGCATGTTAATATATCAATCAAGACTAATGAGGCACCTGCAGTTGAATAGTTGAAGCTACTATTTAAAGATACTAGTCATGTCATCGAAGACCTAGATCATCTCCTCCTCGGACCATCTTTACACCATGAAGGGGATTTTTTAGTGAAAGAAATTTTTGGATCGATCTCCCCAAGCATAAATATGAATTCATCAAAACCATTTTCTGTTCTTTTGGTGTGGAAAAAATATTGATTCACTAAAATCAAACAAATGATCCAGGAACTTTTGATTGTTGCTTCTTTCCATATTTATTAACCTCGTTTGCTTTGTACCCCAGAATTTCAAGCTTTAATTTAATTTCACGATATATCATATATATTCTAAATTTGACCCAGTTATGCTGATTTGAGTCGACGGCATTATGATATGTCTTCTATTCAGAGTTAACTTGTGTACTTATAGTTCTCAAGGATCAAGGTCAGGTTCATCTTCTTAACAGCCCTGCATTAATTTATATGAAACAGTCTTTGCCGTATTCACCATGCCAAACAAAAATGATACAATGGATACTCTTTAATGTAGTAGAATGTGGAATGTTTCTCAATAGGGCAAAAAATTCACCATGCATTGTGATTCATACGGTTACCCACCAGAATAGCAAGAGCTTGTGTTGTCAATTATATGATAGAAATGTACTTAAGATCCATTTAGTTCTCTCAGATATGTTCATATTCTATCATTCTCTTTTGTAGGTGAGCAGAGTACATTAGATCAATTGTCTTTGACATGACAGCAAGTGTGGAATTGTTCATCAATTTGCATATGATATGATTGGTATTCAAGAAAAAGCTGAGGACCTTAATTGGTTGACTTCTATTAATTAAAATGAACTATCTAGTTTTCTATTTAAATTCTTGTATTAATCTTTCTTCTTTTCAGAGTCATGGCTGGATTGCCCCTAGTTGTTTCAACAATGTACATATGTATTGGTTATTCAGATAGTAATAAGTATAAAGTTAGTTCAGTTGATTAGATAGAGTTAGTTGAGTTTGTTACATTAGTTTGTTACGTTAGTTTCTCTGTGTATAAATACAAAACACATGATTGTAATTGATTATTTTTTTGATTCAATGAACATAATTCTCTTTCTTCCATTTTCTGATATGGTATCAGAGCAACTCTGAATTTCAATGGCTTCCGCTTCCCCTTTTTCTTCTTCTTCCTCTCTCAATCATGGAGACATCACCGGTCCATTTTATCTCCAGAATGGTGACAATCCTGACATTGCATTGGTTTCTCAGGTTCTCAATGGGGACAACTATCCCACTTGGAGCCGATCCATGATTTTGGCCCTTACTGCCAAGAACAAGGCAGGATTTATTGATGGCTCGATTGTTACCTGTAAGTACTGATGATCCTATTTTCTTTGCTTGGTCTCATTGCAACACCATAGTTCTATCATGGTTATTGAATTTTGTTTTTAGGGAAATTGCTGCAAGTGTTCTCTATCTTAACTCTGTACAAGAAGTATAGGAAGACTTGCGTGACAGGTTCACACAAGCCATGGTCCTCACATATTTCAATTACTGAAGAATTTGTCTATCTTTCTCAAGATTAACTCTCTGTCAGTCATTATTTCACCAAACTCAAGAGTTTGTGGGATGAACTCACAAATTATAAACCAGTTCCTCACTGCACTTGTGGAAAGTGTACATGTGAGGCCTTCAAGTCTCTTATTGATTATCAGCAATGAGAATATACTCTACAGTTCTTGATGGGATTGAATGAGTCTTTCACCTCAGTAAGAGGCCAAATCTTGCTAATGGATCCAATGCCTCCAATTAACAAGGTGTTTGCTTTGATCATACAAGAACAACAACAAAAACAAATTACCGCTTTACCTTCAATAAATCCCACAGCCTTCATGTCAAAAATCAATACATATGTCAAGCCTCTTACTACCAACAAAAATCAAAACAGAAGGGATAAACCTCTATGTACTCACTGTGGAATACAAGCTAGGTCACACTGTTGATACATGTTAAAAGCTCCATGGATATAGGGATAAACCTATCTGTACTCACTGTGGAATACAAGGTCACACTGTTGATACATGTTATAAGATCCATGGATATCCTCCTGGCTACAAGTTCAAAGGGAAATCTAACCTTGCTATAAACCAAGTTTCAGTCCAAGAACAAAACCCTCAAACTTCTTCAAAGATCATTCCACAGAGTATTCCTCAACAATCGATCACTCAAGCCCAATGTCAACAACTTTTGAATTTTCTCAATTCTGAACATTTCAAAGATGCATCCTCTGGAAATCCTCAAGTCACAAATCATAATTCTTTTCAACATTTGTCAGGTATTTCTTCATCAGTTTTCTCTTTAAGCAGCAATTCATGCATTGTTCTTTGTTATGATGATTGGGTCATTGATACTGGAGCAACAAATCATATGGTTCATGATATTTCCTATCTTACAGTTTTTACTCCTGTTGTTAACATGTACGTTCAACTGCCTAATGGAGAAAATATTCCTATTACTCATACTGGAACTGTACAAATTTCTCCTTCTCTTACTCTTACAGATGTCTTTTGTGTTCCTTCTTTTACATTCAAAATGATTTCAGTTAGTAAACTTACCTTTTCTATGCAATATTGTGTCATTTGTTTGCCTAATCATTGTTTCATCTAGGACCCCATCAATTGGAGGACAATTAGGCTGGGTAAGCATCGAGAAGGGCTTTACATCCTGCAAAAAACAGCTGCTGCTCATGTTTCTACTAATTCAACATTGCATTTATGGCATTATAGACTTGGTCACCCATCTTTTTCACGAATGTCTTTTTTACATAACATTGATGATAAGATTCCAACTTCTATGAATAAAATTCATACTTGTGATATTTGTCCACTTGCAAAACAGAGACACCTGTCTTTTCCCTTTAATAATCACTTATCTCAATCTCCTTTTGATCTTATCCATTGTGATATATGGGGTAGTCCTTTTACCACTGCAACAATTTATGGTCATCATTATTTTCTCACCATTGTAGATGATTGTACTAGATCCACCTGGGTTTATTTGCTGAAACTAAAATCAGAAGTTCGTCCACTTCTTCAATCTTTTTTCCACCTTGTTGAAACTCAATTTCAAACAAAAATTAATTAAATCCATTAGAACTGACAATGGCCGTGAGTTTGATATGAATGATTTCTATTCTTCCAATGGCATTATACACCAACTCACTTGTGTTGATACTCCCCAACAAAACTCTGTTGTTGAATGCAAACGTCAACATTTACTCAATGTAGCTAGAGCCCTTATGTTTCAATCTAAAGTAACTTTACATTTCTCGGGAGATTATGTTCTTACAGCTGCCTAGCTACTTAATCAATCGTCTCCCTTCACCCTTACTTTCCAATAAATCTCCATATGAATTAATTTTTCAAAAACCTCCTAATTACTCTCATCTTCGAACATTTGGTTGCCTTTGCTATGCGTCTACATTAGTTCACTCCCGTTCAAAGTTTGATCCAAGAGCCGGGCGTTGCATTTTTGTTGGCTATCCTTTTGGAATCAAAGGTTATAAACTTTATGATCTTGATTCTGATATTTTTTTTTTTTGTCTCGAGATGTAGTGTTTCATGAGTCTGTTTTCCCATTTCATTCAATTCTTCCTACAATTCCAATTCATCTGCTCCTTTACATGATGACATTGTGCTTCCCCAACCTATATCATATCCAAATATAGCCACTGCACCTCCTATATCAATTCAAAATTCATCCAATACACCTCCTATATCAATTCCCAATTCAGCCACTGCACCTCTTGTATCAGTTCTGCCACCTCACAAATCTTCTCGAAGTCA
This sequence comes from Hamamelis virginiana, assembly GCA_017140935.1. NCBI lineage: Eukaryota > Viridiplantae > Streptophyta > Magnoliopsida > Saxifragales > Hamamelidaceae > Hamamelis > Hamamelis virginiana. The sequence continues at coordinate 7,132 of JAESVK010027541.1, read as the reverse complement.
TAATGCCCCCTGTTACTTGTGTAATTATCATTGTCACTTAGCTGCCTCTCTTGCTACTCATGCTCAAGCCACGTCTGTTCTAATTCATGTTGGTCTGCATTCAGCTTCTTCAAGTCAGCCTTATGATATTGCTTCTTATCTTTCATATTCTAAATTTTCTCCTCATCACAAACAATTTGTAGTAGCTGTTAGTTCTATTTCCGAGCCTCAGTTTTATCATCAAGCCGTCAAATATCCTCAATGGAGAGATGCTATGGCAGCTGAAATTGCTGCTTTGGAGGCCAATAATACATGGACTTTAACTACTTTACCCTCTGACAAGCATTCTATTGGATGTAAATGGGTATACAAGATCAAATACAAATTAATCTGATGGCACCATCGAATGCCATAAAGCCCGCTTGGTTGCTAAGGGTTATACGCAACAAGAAGGCATAGATTACTATGAGACATTTTCTCCTATTGCCAAACTTACCATTGTCCGATGTTTGTTAGCACTTGCTGCTGCAAAGAATTGGTTTTTCGAATAGTTGGATGTGAACAATGCCTTTTTACATGGTGATTTGGATGAGGAGGTTTACATGTCTTTACCACCAGGTGTTGGTAACAAAAATGATCATAGAGTATGCAAATTAAATAAATCTCTTTATGGCCTCAAGCGAGCCCTTGTCAGTGGTTCTCTAAATTTTCGTCTACACTTCTCCAACATGGTTTTACTCAATCGAAGGCAAATTATTCTTTGTTCACTCGTTCCCATGGTTCTTCTTTCATTGCTTTATTGGTTTTTGTGGATGATATTGTTCTTGCAAGCAATGATCAAGAGGCTATTAATGATCTGAAATTCTTTCTTCATGAACATTTCAAGCTAAAAGACCATGGTCCTTTAAAATTCTTTCTTGGTCTGGAAATTGCTCGTTCTACAAAGGGAATTTCAGTTTGCCAGCGCAAGTATGCGTTGGACATCTTGGCTAGCTGACAGTGGACATCTTGGCTCCAAACCAGTTACGTTTCCAATGGAACAAAATTTGAAGGTTATAACTCGTAGTGATGGTGACTTACTGGAGGATCCTTGTTCTTATAGACGTCTTGTTGGTCGCCTTTTATATCTCACCATCACGCAACCTGATATTACATATGTGGTGACTGTACTGAGTCAATTTCTGGACCAACCTCGGCAACCTCATTTTCAATTAGCTACTCGAGTATTGCAGTATATCAAAGGCAGCCCGGGTCAAGGCTTATTCTTTTCATCCACTTCATCTCTACATCTCAAAGCCTTCTCAGATTCTGACTGGGCAGGTTGCAAAGATACTCGTCGTTCAATCACCGGTTATTGTGTTTTTCTTGGGGATTCACTAATTTCATGGAAATCAAAGAAGCAACACACTGTATCTCGCTCTTCAGCAAAAGTTGAATATCGTTCCAGGGCTTCTACAGTTTGCGAGCTGATTTGGTTGAAATATTTTCTGCATGATTTTCAAATTTCTCATCCTCAAGCTGCACTCTTGTTTTGTGACAGTCAATCAGCTTTGCATATTGTCGCCAATCCTGTTTTCCATGAACACACCAAACACATAGAAATTGATTGCCACATTGTTCGTGACAAAATTCAAGAAGGCCTCATTTGCACCATTCATGTTTCTTCCTTCCACCAAGTTGCTGATATTTTTATCAAGCCTTTAAGTGGTCAGCAATTTCATCTCTTACTCCGCAAGATGGGTGTTCTAGATCTTCACACTCCATCTTGAGGGGGCCTTTCAACAATGTACATATGTATTAGTTATTTAGTTAGTAATTTAAGTATAAAGTTAGTTCAGTACTTGATTAAATATAGAACACATGATTGTAATTGATTATTTTTTTGATTCAATGAACATAATTCTCTTTCTTCCGTTTTCTGATAAGTTGGAAATGTTTGTTGCATTTTGAAGATTATTTAGCAAGGAAGCCATCCCTCTACGATATTCTCTAGAAGCAGGATTTCAATAGCAACTAAAGAAGGCAGCTTTGAGCTATGTTATTGTTCTAAGCAGAGCATGGTGACTCATTTTTATGAATAAGTTGGATTTTTAGTTTGAACTGTTAAAATTTTTGGAAATTTCATAAGCGTTATATAATAGAAATATACACATATATATTATATATGTACATGTATAGAAATGACCCTATCAGCATACGCGCCTTCCCATGGCTTCTGGTTCTTAACTTTGTTCTTGCATTAATTTAAAAGCACTCAGCATCTATATTTCTTGGATATGACAGGTGATCCAAAACCGACTCTAGATTAGGGCGTTTCTTATGTGAGCCATTGGATTCCCTTTCTTGCATACGTGTCGGTTATCCAACGGTGATCAATCACCTATTAGATCAATAGCAAATCCAAACCCCAATTTCATAGCATGAGACTCCTGGTAGTTCTAAACTTTTTTATTTGCTATGTCTATATCTATATCTATACTACTTCTAAAAGTCCCTTATCAAGAAAAACTTTTGATTGGCATTTTTACCCTTAAATTAGTTTATAAAGGCCATATTACCCTTAGTAATTTGGTTAATTAATTAAAGTCTACATGCTACAATTTGAAATAGATGAAAGTTCCTTATTGAGAAAAACTTTTGATAGGCATTTTTACCCTCAAATTAGTTTATAAAGGCCATATTACACTTAGTTATTTGGTTAACTAATTGAAATCTACACATGCTACAATTTGAAATAGATGAAAATTTAAAATTCGAAAATGACCTTTACTCTTCTCAATGACTAAAGTTTTTACTGATGACACTAATTATCGAAGACTTTGTAATTGAAACAGGCAACTATCGTAACAACCTAACGAATGCAAGTATTGTCTTACATCAACTACAACAAAAAATAAAGAATGTTATCCGCTAGACATATGAATAAAGGGTGATTCTATTACCACCCACTCATATTGCTATTGGCTCCCACTTTCTATCTATACCCATACTAATCCCAACTTAACCAACCCTAAAACAAATGTTTCTTTTTTACACCCACTTAATACCAAAAAGGTCAAAATATGTTTCGCTCACAACTGTTGAACATAGGATTATATTTTACAGGTACCTACTGAACATTCTGTAATGTTCAGTACCTTCTAATGGTGTCAAAACAAACAGGCCGTCCATTTGGCCCGCTGACCGGTTTGATAAGCTAGGATTTTGCACGATCCGGTCCGATAACTAATGGATTGGATTGATCTGATCCATAAGAAATGGGCTGCACTGGACTGGGCTAAGATATTTTGTTTGATGGGCCGGCCTAATCTGAGACCAATAAGCAGCCCAACCCGTTCGATAGCTTGTCCAATTTCCCGTTTGGCCCAAAAAGTGACAAATGTCACTAATCTTTTTTTTTTTTTTCAATTTCAAGCATTATTTTCACATTTTTGGCCTCTCTAACACCCATAAAATGGCTAATTGAAGGAGTATTAAGAAAAATACATAAAAATGACTAAAATACCCTCTACAACTGTCAAATTATAGTTAATTTTAGGGGCATTTTTTGTCTTTTGGCAAATATTTCTCTATAAAAATGATTAAAAATTAAGTGTTTATTTTTTTTTCAATTATTCATGTACTTTAATCGTTTTGCCTTTTTTTTTTTTTTTTTACATTGTAATTTAAATATTTTAAAAGAAAGTGAAAAATGAGATTAAAATTGACCAAATAGCCCATTTTGGTCCATTAGTCCAATTTGATCCGATCTGATCCAATCCTATAGCCCGATCTAGCCCAGTCCATTAGGCCAATCCGATTCGACCCGTTATCTTAGTTGACCATTCTAATGGATTGGATCAGACAGGCTTTTTTCTTATTATACAGGCCCGATTCGGTTCAATATCTTAATGGGCCAAGCCCGATCCAATCCGTTAGCCCACTATCTTAAAGTGCCAGCCAACCCAATCCACCCATTTTAACACTACTAACACCCCCTGCTGAACATATTTTTTATATGTTTGGTTTGAGTGACTGGAAATAGTGATATGTTCAACTACTCCTATCTGAATATTAATTGATCTTCAATATCGCAAGGCTGAACAAAAACACGAACTTAAAATTAAAACAACTTAAAAAAAGTGAATTATACTTTAAAAAAAATGTATATTTTCATTGTTGGAATCATCCCACATGACCACTTCAATGTCCATTGACCAATTAACATCTTTTTTTTGTTTTTGTTAGAGTTTTAAGTTATATGGGAGTGTAAAGGTTTGTGAGTGTAGGGTTTATGGAAAAGATATGAATATGGGAAAGTAAAGGTGGGTGCAGGAAGTAATTATATGATTTGTTTTAATTTATTCTATTTATCTAATATTACCCTTAATATTAAATTTACATGTGGTTATAGTACAATAGAAATTAATAATAAAAAATTATTACTTAGTGGGTACCACTAGCAATATGGGTGGGTGGCAATAGAATCACCCTTGAATAAATTCTATTCATCTCCACATATGTTCCAGTTTTGACACTGCGGGAATTCATTGCCTTATAATGCATCTCTTTCACCTTAAACTTTCGAATGTTTTAGTTCTTTATTTTCTCTTCTATATTTTGTGGACTATTTACATTTAACTTTTGGCATGAAGTTGTGTGAGGTTATTTGAGAACAGTCAATTATAAAATACATTTAAACAAACCCTTTGTTGGAGTAGATGAACTTCTTATGAATGTCATGCTTGCAAAAAATCATATTGATTCAACGGTCAGTTTTTAAAAATTGAATATGAGAAATTGGTGATATTTGAATAACAAAAAAGATAGATTTTCACATTGGCATTTTTCAAAATCCGACCGTTCAATTACTGTGATTTTTATTAAGCATGACATAACTCATAAGAAGTTCGTCCAATCCAATGGTGGGTTGTGTATTTTCCATATTTTGAGTCTTTTCTTTTAATAAATCTTAGTTATTCTAAAAATCATTTGGATTAGGCTTGTTTAAAATCACTATTGAAGACTAGAGAGCTATGCCTCCACATGTCTCTTTATAAATGTTTGAATCATCTCTTCACATATCAAAATTTTTCTATTAAGGTGGTCGAACTTTGGCAAACCATTTTATCTCCTCTCAATAAGTGGAAGTCGATGTAATATAAAAAAATTATTTTTAACTTAATTTTTTTTATATATATAAAAAATTATTTTTACTTTATACATCATTGATATTTTTTTATACATGGGCTAATAGTGAAGATATAACGAATCTGCTCACAAGCCTTCAAACGAGCCTATACATGAGCCTTTAAACAAGCATGTTTACGAGCCTATTCATGAACATATTTACAAGCAAGTTCATAAGCCTTGTTCGCGAACCTAAACAAGCCAAGTCTAGGCCTACTTGAACTTGGCTTGTTTACTAAACGAGCTTAAGTTTCAGGTAGGGATGTCCACAGGCAGGGCGAAGCGGGTTTTGCCTTTTCCAATCCCGTCCCGTTAATAAAAACCTTTTCCCAAACCCATCCTTTCAACTTAAAGCGGGGCGGGGCGAGTCGAGGCTTATGCGGGATGGGACAGATTTCCCGTCGAGTTTTTGAAAATAATATATATTTTTTTAATAATTTTATTTATTTTTAAACAAACTCTAACCATAATCTCAACAAATATGATTTCAATCTTGAATTACAAGTATTTGAAATAAAAATATATATATTTATACAAACTAACATGGTAAACAAAATGGAAAAAATAGAAAGAAAAAAAAAAGTTAAAACAATAAATATTGTGAATAAATAAGAAAGATTTCAAGTATAGCTCTTTATATATATATTCGGGGCAAGGCGAGGCGGGACGTAGGGGCCATATCCCATTCCCATCCGAAATCCTATAGGGTTTTCAATTTTTTTCCCAAACCCTATAAGATTTTCAAAAATCTCATTCCCAAAAGGGGCGAGGCGGGTTATCCGTTTAACCCATCCAATTGACATCCCTAGTTTCAGGCTTAAACTTGACTTGTTTAATAAATAGAGGAATTCGAACAAGCCCTTATCGAATGCATTCGTGAGTGGCTCATGATCAACTTGATTCATTTGTAGCCCAACTCGAAATATTGTGTTAAGGTAGCCGACCACCTACTTTACCTTTCCTCTTAAGACCATCTCATTTGATTCCATTCAAACCGTATGTACTCCACCTACCATATATACTTTTCTTCTTAGGAAAATGCCAATTGTCTCGTCCAAACTTCCCGTGCATTTCCCATCTTACGTGTACAACGCTTAGTGCTTAAGACCACTATATCTCCATGGTCCATCTATTGCACTTCAAATTTCTAAGAGTTGATCTCATCCACTTTCCATCTTCGAATCACACCATGACACCAACCCATAATTTCACTGTCCAACCCTCTCTCTATATCTATTGCAACAGACTAAGCCATTTCACACTTCATACTTCAAGAGAGAAAAATATCTAGAGAGAGAAAATGAAAAACGACGGCAATTAAGTTCACATGGTCCGGTGATCTGCTCTCTCTCCAATGAGCAAAGAGAGAGAGAGAAAGAGAAAGGAAGGAAAAGAGCAGGCAGATTTGCTCTACTGGTTCTTTAATGCGTCAACTTGGCGGATCGTGCTTCTTCTTCAATGGTTTACTTCGTTATCGCTTTATTGGTTTTTCATTGGTTCTTTTTTTTTAAAAAAAAAAAAAAAAAAAAAAGAACTAGAGTAAAAAGAACTTCTTCTTCTTCTTCTTTTTTACTGTTAGCTAGGGGTGGCAAATGGGCAGGTTTAGGTTGGGTCTAAATGGGTTGGGCCACAAAATGTACATGACTCATTTATGACCCATTTAAGGTACCATGTTTTGATCCATTTAGACCCACCAACCCATATATCATGACCCGACCCGACCCGACCCGCGAACTCATATATCATGCCTTCAATTTTTTTTTTTTAAAATTATAAAAAAATAATTAATTTATTATTTTTTTTTAATTTAACACATATACATGCCAACAAAAAAAACTTTAAATAAAATAAAATTTCCGCATTTAACAACAAAATTTAACATGTCATATATATTCAAATCTCATTCGAGATCTTTCTTCATGGGTCGAGCCGACCCAACCCATATATCATGGGTTGACCCGTTTTTTTTTTTTTTTTACCGCAT
>JAESVK010027535.1:0-13067 GCA_017140935.1 Hamamelis virginiana | reverse complement strand
CAGTAAAAACCACATTGCAGTACTTTCGCCGATGTCTTCTTGGCAGAGAAGTGTCCTCCACAAGCTTCAGAATGGCAAAACGATAAGATTGATCTTTGTTCATTCTCAGGAATACACCTGCGAATAATCTGATCAGCACAGCATTTAAACAGATAAGGGTCATCAAAGAAGAAGTATTTAACTACAGATAAAAACTTTTTCTTGTCTTGGGAATTCCACTCAGATGGAATTTGTTTTGTCACAAGATAATTAACAATGTCAGCAAACCATGGACAAGTAACAAGAGCAAACAGTTGCTCGTCAGGAAATGTTTCAGAGGTAGGTTGAGTTTCAAAAGAATCGTCAAAGATGATTCGTGACAAATGGTCGGCCACTACATTCTCAACTCCTTTTTTATCTTTAATGATAAGGTTAAATTTCTTGGAGGAGAAGGATCCACCTGATTAATCTTGCCTTAGCATCCTGCTTAGTAAACAGTTATTTTAAAGCAGAATGATCAGTAAAAACTACAATAGGGGTTCCTATCACGTATGACCTAAATTTGTCCAATGCAAATACTACTGCCAGAAGTTCTTTTTCAGTGGTGGTATAATTCATTTGTGCATCATTTAAAGTCCTACTGGCATAGTAAATAACATGTGGCTTACCATCTTTGCGTTGCCCTAGCACCGCCCCTATAGCATAATCACTTGCATCACACATCAATTCAAATGGCAAATTCCAATCTGGGGATTGCATAATTGGAGGGGAAATCCGAGATTCTTTTAATTTTTTAAAAGCTTCCTCACAATCAGCATTCCATTCAAATGGAATATCTTTTGAAAGTAGACGGCACAAAGGTCGTGCAATTGCACTAAAATCCTTAATAAACCGTCTATAAAAACCTGCATGCCCTAGAAATGATCGGATGTCTTTTACACTTTTAGGGGAAGGTAGCTTAGCAATTAACTCGATTTTCACCTTATCTACTTCAATGCCCTTTTTCGACACTATGTGTCCAAGGACAATTCCTTGATCTACCATGAAATGACATTTTTCCCAATTCAAAACAAGGTTCTTTTCTTTACATCGGAGTAATACCTTTTCCAGATTAGTTAAACAGTCATCAAAAGAATCACCAAAAACTGAAAAATCATCCATAAATACCTCGACGATTTTCTCTACCATGTCACTGAATATTCCTATCATACATCGCTGAAATGTACCTGGAGCATTACATAGGCCGAAAGGCATGTTCTTGAAAGCAAAGGTTCCAAATGGACATGTAAAAGTTGTTTTCTCCTGGTCTTCCATAGCAACTTCTATTTGATTATACCCGGAGTATCCATCTAAGAAACAGTAATAAGCATGCCCTGCCACTCGTTCCAAGATTTGATCAATGAAAGGGAGTGGAAAATGATCCTTCCTAGTGGCCTCATTCAACTTTCTATAATCTATACACACACGCCACTCAGTAGTGGTGCGTGTAGCAATTGAATCCCCCTTTTCATTAGTCACTACTGTCACTCCAGATTTCTTAGGAACTACATGAATTGGGCTTACCCATTTGCTGTCAGCAATTGGATAAATGATGCCCACATCCAACCATTTCAACAATTCCCTCTTAACCACATCCTTCATGATGGGATTAAGACGCTTTTGAGGCTGGCGAGTGGGTTTAACATTTTCCTCAAGATTAATAAAATGGGTGCAAACAGTAGGGTTTATTCCTCTAAGATCTGCAATAGACCATCCTAATACAGTTCTATGTTTTCTCAGCACCTCTAACAATTGTGTTTCTTAGTCAGTCTTCAAGTGAGAAGAAATAACCACATGAAAAGTGTCGTTTTCTCCTAAAAATGCATACTTCAGATCAATTGGTAGAGTCTTCAACTCTAGCACTGGTGGTTCAACAGAGGATGGCAATAATTTCTTTTCTGATGGAGGTAATTCCTCAAAACGAGGTACCCAACCACTCACCTCCATCACAACATCATTATTTAAAACAGGGAATTTAGAATTTACCTCTTCTTTCATACTTACCTCTCCACTCTGATTCTTTATCAGATCCTTACTCTCATCATCAGACTTTACTTCAGATAGAAGTTCCAAGTGCTCTTGAACAACTGTCTCAATCAAGTTTACTTGTTGATTTTCCTCAGCATCATCACTTTCTTCCATTTGCCTGCAAACATTGAAAATATTTAAGTTAACTGTCATATTTCCAAAAGAAATTTGCATAACACCATTTTTACAATGAATAATGGCATTAGAAGTGGCCAAAAATGGTCGTCCAAGGATGATTGGGATTTGAGTCCCTGAATCTGGTACAGGCTGAGTTTCTAACACAATGAAATCCACAGGGAAATAGAAGTTATTGACTTGCACTATAACATCTTTCACAATCCCTTTAGGCCGTTTCACACTACGGTCTGCTAATTGGAGATTGATTGAGGTTGGTTGCAACTCCCCTAAATCCAATTGTTGATACACATGATATGGAATTAGGTTCACACTTGCACCAAAGTCAATAAGTGCATGTTCAATTTTATGTTCACCCATCACAATTGGAATTGTAGGGCACCCTGGGTCTTTAAGCTTAGGTGGAGTATTGGCTTTCAAGATAGAACTAGCCATCTCAGTCATAAAAGCATCCTTAGGAACATTTGTTTTCCTTTTCTGAGTGCATAAATCTTTTAAAAATTTGGCATAAGCCGGCACTCGTTTGATGGCTTCTAACAAAGGAAAATTGATTTTTACCTCTTTAAACATGTCCAGAATCTCAGTATTATCAGTAGGTTTCTTTGACTTTTTAAGCCTTTGAGGAAAAGGTGCAGGAGGAGTATAGAGTTTTTCAGCGACCTGTTCAGGTTCTTTTTCCTCCTCATGTTCCTTAGGAAATTTATGTTCAAGTTCAGGTAATTCATTTTGTATTTCCTCCCCCATCTTTTGTGGACTTGAATCCAAAATAATTTTGTTTTGAACCAATTTCGGGTGGATGGTTTTATCAACTGTTTTACCACTCCTAAGAGTAGTGACTGCCTGAACTTGTTCAACATTTCCCTCACTAGTACCCACAGATTCAACATTATTCTGTCCTTTAGGTGCTTGAAAGGATTGTGTAGGAAACTTACCTTTCTCCTGCTGCAATGTACCTACAGAAGTGTTAAGTTTAGAAACCTGCATTTTCAACTCATTGACAGAATTACGAATGTCAGTAATAGAAACATTCTGACTTTGAATAAATTGAGTGACAATATCTTCCAAGTTTCTCTTATGTGGAGGTTGATAAACAGGAGGATTTACCTGATTTTGCTGAGGAGCAAAATTTGCTTGATTCTGAGATGGTACAAAGTTAGCATTAGGGTTTGGTGGAAACCCTTGTGCTTGAGGTTGGTAATTTGGAACATTACCTGGTTGATTCTGGAATTGCCCTTGAGGATAATATCCTTGCTGATGTTGCTGCTGTGGATGGAACTGCTGTGAATTCCCTTGTGAAGGACCTGCATTTTCATTTCTCCATTTAAAATTTGGATGATTTCTCCAGTTTGAATTGTAAGTCTCTCCATAAGGAAAATTTGACACTTTCTGTTGTGTTCCTTGGTAAATGGCATTCACACTGGCCTGGTCATTACACGACTCTTTGAAAGTAGGATACGAGGGACAATCATCAATTGAATGCCCTTGTATATTACACAGATTACAGAATTCAGCTTCCTTAGGAATAGGTAATGTAGAAACTTCATTTACCTTTTTCATTTCCAAGGCTTCTACTTTCTTCGTCAATTGAGCTAATCTAACCTGAGTCTCATCTGGTTCTTTTACATAAAATTTTCCACTAGCTGTTGGGTTTCGAGACGTTTCTGGAATAGTGTTAACTTCCCAGTCACGTGCTTGTGCAGAAATAAAATCTAAATGATCCCAAGCCTCATCAGGACTTTTTTCAAAAAACATGCCATTACTCATCATTTGAATGAACATTTTGGTATCCGAAGATAACCCTTGATGAAAATAATTTATGAGTTGGCTTAAATCCATGCCATGATGAGGAATTGCATAAGTTAAACTTTTGAATCGTTCCCAAGTTTTGGCAAAAGATTCATTGGTTTTCTGTGTAAAACATTGCAATGCCTTCATTAAAGCATTAGTCCTCTCTGGTGGGAAAAATTTATCAAAGTATTGCTGCTGCAATTGAGTCCATGAGAAAATAGTGTTCTCCCTAAGATACATCAACCATTTCTTAGCTAGGTCCCTAAGAGAGAAAGAAAACATCCTCAAACAAATTATATCGTGTGGTGCGCCAGTATACAACATCGTACCACATGCTTCTTCGAAGTCATGCATGAACTCATATGGATCCTCTGACTCAAACCCATGGTACAAGGGTAAGAGCCTCACCATATCAGGTTTTATAGGAAATTCTACTGCGTCACGAGGCAGCACGATACAATTTGGTAGAGAATATCTCTGAGGATGAAGAGTCTCTCTAAGAGTTCTTCGCTGAGGTGCTAAGGGTTGGTGTAAGGCTTGGTACTGAGGATATTGATTTTGAACTACTCTCCCAACAACTTGAGGTGGTTCATTAAAATTTTGACCATTAGTACCTTGATTTTGACCACTACCTATACCAGTATTATTTCCAATTCCACTTCCACTACCTTCAGCATTTTGAGAATTTATAACTTGTTCAGGATCAAAATGAGGGTTCTCCATATGAGGAAATTCCATTGGAAAAGTTTCAAGTATGCTACTAACAGAAAAATTAGAACTTATATTTACTGAGTTCTCTTGATCAACTCTTACAAGTCTATCGAATTCGTCACGAATCCAATTGGACATGCACTAATTAAGAAGAAATACTCTGGTGATAATTACAATGGTTAAACAACGATCAAGGGAAGAACTTACCGGACTTGCAATGAAATTGCAAGTTACCTCTAGCTACTTCAGATTTGACTGTTTCTCAATTGTTGCCAATCCCCGGCAACGGCGCCAAAAATGCTTGCGCTTAATAAGTGCAATTCAATCCCAAGCGTAGGATCTATCCTTGCAAGCATAGTAATTCATGGAGTCCCATGGTTATGTCCACAGAGATAAGCGATCATTGAGAATCAAGAAATCCTTTCCCAAAAGTTGTTTAAAGTAGATTAAAGAAAGAAAATATATGGATGGTTGAAATTTGATTTTGTGTAAAATACACAAGGATTGTTTATAATCTTACTGAAATTGAGAACAAGCTGGAATTCAGAGTTCAGCTTAATTGTATCTTAGTATTAATTCATCACAATTTTTCACTCAATTCAGTTTCACTGAAAAGTGACCTGAATGAAGAATTTTTTTTATGAAATGCCTAACCAATTATTCAAGAAATAGGATATTCATTATAAACAACGATTTTAATGCAGATAACAAACACTTAGAACGCCTTCACTGCTAAGAACTATCTGTGGCAAGTATCCCTGTCAACAAATAGTAAAAGCTGACAGTTCCTTATGGATCATAAGTAAATTTCATGTTTATTATGAATACCCGAATCTGTCTAATTAAGTTAATTGTGAGAACTAATACATCAGATAGAAATTAAGCATCCCTCTTCATTCCAGTGATAACTAGCTACTCATAATGATTGTAAGAGATTTTGATTAATATTCAAAGCATACATTAAAGTAAGATAACTGAAATGAAATTCAAGAAACTTAATTATCTTAACTGAACTTCTTACAGAATAAAACTACACAATATTCAAATTACAGAATAAAAGTATAACTAAAACATAATATAATTATCTATTTAACTTATAAACACAAAGGAGTAGTGAAGAACTTATAAAAACTAGTCTAAACTACCAAAATGGAAAAGAAGAACAACCCTTCTATTCTCCACAAAAGTTGCTTAAATATGACCACTCAAAAGAATACAATTTTGCCCTTCAAAAGTCAGAATTTTGAGATATTTTGGCTATGGCGGCGCCAATTACCGATAATTAGTAGCACAGTTATCGATAATGGCTCTTCTGAGCAGGAGTTACGAGCTGCAGTTATCGATAGTGTAAAAGGAGATATCGATAATGACTCCCTGCAGGATTCTGGTCCGCATCAACTTCACTTGTTTACCGATAATTGATGATGAACCTATCGATAATAGCCTTGGACTGGAAACTGGACTTGAGTAAAAAATCATATAATTATCGATAATGAAGCATGCTGCTTATCGATAATAACCTCACACAGAAAACACGGGCCTGCAGCATCTCTTGAATTAGCGATAACCAGAGAATTGCTATCGATAAGAGCTTCACTCTGAGAACATTAGGGCTGCATCAATGCGGTCACTATCGATAATTGTTATGCAGTTATCGATAGTGAGTGTCTACTGAAAATGGATGCTGACTTTCTTTGCTTCAAATATCGATAATTATGAGATGCAATTATCGATAATGGCTGTGAGCAAGGCAGGATTTCGATCTTTTCTGCAGCTGATTGGAGAAACTACCGATAATTGTATAATGCAATTATCGATAATTCATCAATTCTGGTACTTGAACTTGAGAAACAAGCCTCAACTTGCTTCAAAACTTTACCCATCTCTCTAAGCTCTTTTTATCTTGTCAAAAACGCCTTTATCCTACAAGGAAAAGAACAATGACTTAGATATAATTTAATACAATTACATTACCATTTTACATACTGATCACCCAAACAACCCGCATTATAGCCTAAGAAATAGCATGATTGCATAACAATCAGGAAGCGATAATGCTTTACAGAGAGTCGAGAGGAATCATAAGCACAAATAAAATAGGATCATTGATAAAATATATTGAAGGGCAAGGTTACAAAAGAAGAACTACTTGTAATAAAGTTTAAGGTTAAAACCATTCCAAGGTCGGGGCAACGGTGTGCCGTCAAGAGAGGCCAAATGATATGACCCAGCGGTACCCAACTTAGTAATGCGGTAAGGTCCTTCCCAGTTAGGGCCTAACTTGCCGTGAGCAAGGGTGCGGGTGTTTTCAAAGACTTTGCGGAGTACGAGGTCCCCTTCAGAAAAGGAGCGAGCTTTAGTGTGGAGGTTGTAATAGCTCTGTTGCTGTTGGTGATAATGGTTGAGATGCTGGAGCACTGTTTCCCGGGATTCATCAGTGAAATCTAGTTCAGTCTGTAGGGAGGCATGGTCTAAATGTTGCATTTCAATCCGAAGAGTAGGCATTCCTATTTTGACAGGGATAACAGCTTCCATGCCATAGGCTAGGACGAAGGGCGTTTCACCGGTGGCTCGCCGACGTGTTGTTTGGTAGGCCCATAGGACGCCAGGGAGCTCATCGACCCATTGACCTTTGGCTTGGTCGAGTCGTTTTTTGAGGGAATCAATGATGGTTTTGTTCGAGGCCTCTGCTTGGCCGTTACCTTGAGGGTAACGTGGAGTGGAATAAGTTCCTCGAATGTGGAGCTCTTTGTAGAAATCACGAATGAGCTGGTTGTCAAACTGTCGTCCGTTGTCCGTAACAATGGCCTGGGGAATGCCGTAGCGGCAGATGATGTGTTTCCAAAAGAAGGCTTTGACTTCATTCTCTCCAATGCGGCTATATGGTTCGGCTTCAATCCACTTGGTGAAGTAATCAGTGGCAACAAGCAGGTATTTTTTTTTAGCGGGAGCTGTTGGTAGAGGGCCGACAATGTCCACGCCCCACTGTGAAAACGGCCAAGGGATAATAACGGAGCGCAGGTCGCTGGGTGGTTGATGAAGTAAAGGGGCAAAGCGTTGGCATTTGTCGCATTTCTGAACGAAAAGTTGGGCATCACGTTTCATGGAAGGCCAGTAATAACCAAGGGTTAATAAGTGATGAGCTAGAGAGCTGCCCCAAGTGTGGCTGCCGCAAATCCCTTCATGGGCTTCAGAGAGGACATAATTAGCTTCAGCAGGGGCTAGGCAGCGTAAATGTGGTCCAAGGTAGGACCGACGATATAGAGTTGGGCCGATCATAGTGTACCGTCGTGCACGCTGTTGGATTTTGCTTGCGAGGTGAAGATATGGGGGGAGCTCCTGAGTTGTAAGATAACGTATGAAGGGAGTGAGCCAATCAATATGGGGGTCCAAGGGATGAGTGGTGGGATCAGGAAGGGGAGGTAGAGAGGGCGCCCCTTGGTATGTGATTAAGATTGCCCGTGTAAGGGGAGAGTCGTCGCGCGAGGAGATGCAGGCAAGGGCATCAGTATGAGCATTATCGTCCCGCTTGATTAAGGAGAATGTGATGGCCTTGAAGGGGGAGGAGAGGGTTTGTGCTTCAGATAAATAGCGGGCCACACCAGGGTGACGTGCCTGATAATCTCCGGTAAGCTGACTGATAACAAGTTTAGAGTCACTGTAGACCTGAAGGAGGAGGATCCCTAAGGAAGAAGCCCAGCGGAGACCAGCCAAGAGGGCTTCATATTCAGCTTTGTTGTTGGAGAGTGAAAAACCGAATCTCAAAGATTTTTCGGATATGTCCCTAGAGGGGGAGATCAGAACAAGGCCGGCCCCCGCGCCATGTTCCTTAACAGCCCCATCTACATATAGTCGCCATGCTAGTAGCTCGGGCTCATGTGGGGGGATATTGGAGTTCGGAAGTGCTGTGGGAGTAGTGGGAGTTATCATGATAGCTTGGATGTTATCAGGGAGCTGCTCGTATTCAACGAGGAAATCAGCTAGAACTTATCCTTTGAAAGCTGTACGAGGTCGGTACAAGATATGATACTGGTCGAGCTCGACAGCCCATGTTACCATACGTCCCAAATTGTCAGGACGACGTAGAATTGTTCGGAGTGGTTGAGAGGTCATGACAGCAATAGTATTGGCTTGAAAGTATTGGACCAGGCGCCGGGATGCGTGGACAAGGGAAATGACGAGTTTTTTAATAGGGTTGTACCTTGTTTCAGCATCAGATAAGGCGCGACTGATGTAATAGACGGGCAGCTGTCCTTGTGGAGTGTCGAGGACCAGAGCGGCGCTGACTGCAGTAGTAGAAACAGCGAGATAGATTGGAAGCACTTCTCCAGGCTCAGGTCGTGAGAGTAAAGGGGGGGAAGCCAGATATCGTTTGAGATCTTGGAAGGCGAGTTCGCAATCTTCGTTCCATTTGAACTTATCGCCTTTTCTTAATAATTTGAAGAATGCGCGACATCTGTCCGTGGCGCGAGCTATAAAACGGCCGAGGGTGGCGACTTTCCCAGCGAGGCGTTGTATTTCTTTGGGGTTGGTCGGAGATTGGAGGTCTAGGAGAGCTCGGATCTAGGTTGGATCAGCTTCAATGCCGCGATAACTGACGATATAGCCAAAAAATTTGCCAGATGCTACGCCAAAAGTGCATTTGTCAGGATTAAGCTTCATATTATAACGGCGAAGCACCTGGAAGGCTTCACTGAGATCGGAGCAGTGGTCAGAGCGGTTCTTGCTTTTAACTAGCATGTCATCAACGCAGACTTCGATAGTTTTTCCTATTTGGTCAGAAAACATTGTGGCAACTGTTTTCTGATAAGAAGCGCCTGCATTGCCCAAGCCAAAGGGGAGTTTTGTGAAGCAAAAAAGGCCCCATTCGGTAATGAAAGCAGTTTTTTCTTGGTCGTCAGGGTGCATGGGGATCTGATTGTACCCTGAATAGGCATCCATGAAGCTAAGGAGCTCAAAGCCGGTTGTGGCATCAACTAGTTGATCGATTTTTGGTAAAGGAAAGCTGTCTTTAGGGCAAGCTCGATTGAGGTCAGTGTAATTAATACAGACCCTCCATTTGCCATTCTTTTTAGGTACGACGACAGTGTTGGCAACCCATTCTGGGAACTGAACTTCCTTGATGATTCCAGCCGCTAGGAGTTGTTGGACTTTGTCATTGATGATGCGGTTTTTCTCTGGGGCAAAACGTCGTTGCTTCTGGCGAATTGGGCGAACAGAAGGGTCGACAAAGAGCTGGTGGCTCGTGAAGTGCGGGGAGAGTCCAGGCATGTCTAGATGTGAGCGTGCGAAGACATCTCGATTGGCCACCAGTAAATGTAAAAGTGATGCTTTTTCGTCAGGTGTAAGGGAAGTCCCAATACGATACGTGTTAGCAGGTTGTGAGCTGTCAGGGACGACTACTTCCGTTTCTTCAATAGTGCTTGCTTTATCGTCTTTTATGCGTCCGGAATGTGGTTTCATCTCTTCCCAGTAAAGGAGCTCTGGACAGTGGGTGTTCACAATGGAACTGGGATTCTGTGATTGCTATAAGGTGGTGGAAGGGTGGACTGCCATTGAATAGCACCGTCTGGCAGCAGCTTGGTCGCCTTGGATTTCCATTATCCCGTTAGGGGTGGGGAACTTGAGTTTTTGATGATAGGTGAAGGGTACAGCCTTCATTTTGTGGATCCAAGGGCGGCCAAGGATGATATTGTAAGGTGACGGGGTCTGGACGACTACAAAGTCTGAAAGGATAGTAACAGGTCCGGCAGAGACAGGTAAGACTAGTCGTCCTATAGCAAAGGTGGTCTGACCGTCTAATCCTATGAGGGGAGTAGAATCTGATATCACACTCTCGTCCGGTAAGCCAAGTCTGTTGACGACATCTCTGAAGATGATATTAGTGGAACTGCCGTCGTCAATCAAAATTCTCTGAACGACGCAGTTAGCAACGTTGAGAGAGAGAACCAAAGCATCATCGTGTGGGTTGTCCAGGTGGTTTGTTTCGCTTTTCGAGAAAGATATAGTGCCGCCTGTGGGAGTCGGGGATTCACTGCAGATGCCAAGAGAGATTTGCATGATATGTTGTTTGTGGGCGGCTTTTTTGAAGGATGCTCGGGCGGCGGACTTGGTACATGGCTTTCCACTGTGAATTGTAGTGATTAATGCCGTAGGGGCTGGGGGAACAGAGGGTGGCGGGGCTTGTGGGGGGTCTCGGTGGATGGGTGTGACAAGGTACTTGTCGAGGACACCTTTACGAACGAGGAATTCGAGCTCTTTTTTGAATGATTTGCAGTCGTCAGTGTTATGGCCCTTATCTTTATGGAAGGAACAGTATTTGCTTTGGTCACGAAGGGCAGGGTCGCTGCGCATGGGGAGGGGCCATTTAACATATCGTTCTGTTTTTATATCGTGCAGGATTTTGTGGAGGGGTTGATTGAGGGGAGTGAGGATATCTTGCTGACTGGGTGTGCTGCCAGTTCTGAGTTTTTTGGGATCGGGCTTTTCTTTCACTTCGGGAGCTTTGGATGGTTTTCCCTTGTGATGGGGAGCCGGTTGAGTCAGGGTGGCGACCTTGGGAGCTGCAGTAGCCATCTCTTCCTCCAGTTTCACGTACTTATCAGCTCGTAGGAGTAAGTCGCTCATGGAGTTGGGACTATTTTTAGTCAAACAATGATAAAGAGGACTTGATATCGCCAAACCTTTGCGGAAAGCAATAGTGGCCATCCGATCGTCGCAGTCCTTTATTTGAAGAGATTCCATTCGAAAACGGTGGATGTAGTCCCTGAGGGATTCGTCGTCAGCTTTCCGGAGATTGAAAAGGTAGTCTTCATCTTTTTTCCGCTTGCGGCTGCAAGTGTATTGAGAGAGGAAGGCAGTGCAAAGTTCCACAAAATTGGTTATGGAGTTAGACTTCAAACGGTGAAACCAGACTAAAGCTTGGCCCTGAAGGCTGGAAGGGAATATGCGACACAGGAGGGGTTCATTGCCTTCTTCGAGGGCCATCATCTGGCGGTAGTGATACATATGTTCTTCTGGATCGGTGGACCCTTCATACATTGTGAATTTTGGTGGGAAAAATTTGCGCGGGAGTTCCGCGGACATGATTATCGAAGAGAAGGGAGTGTGTGCAAGATTGCGCATGGTGCGGCGAGTTCGGTGTTCTGTTGTTCCTCCCTTTATATTGTCAAGTTGGGATGATAGTTGAGCAATTTTTTTGTCAAAGATCCCCTGCATCTCTATCCTAAGCTGTTGAGTAGGGTTGGGGGGCGGTGGAGCTGCTGGCTCCTGTTAATTTTCCGTCGAAAGGTCGTTCATGGCAGATTGCTCCGCTTGTGAGTGGGTGCTATCGGCTGGAGCCTGACGCTGTGCCCGGAGCTCTTGGTTTTCATCTTCTAGACGCTTTAGTCGACCAGTGTAGTCCTCTTGTTGTTTTGCCATCTGATCCTTCATGTGTTGCAATTGATCCTGCACGTCCTTCATTAGTCCTTCCATAACGGTATCTTGGTGGTTGCCAGCCGATCGCGTGATAGCCATTAGTCACCAAGGGATAGTAGTGTTGCCCTCTAAGGAAGAGGCCTTCCCATAGACGGCGCCAATGTTAAGCTGTAACTAGCTTGTGAGATTTGGTTAGGCCTTGAGGAGCTGTTTTCTTTTGGTGGAGCTGGATTGCACGTCGAGGAGCTAAGGATACCCCGGTGTAGGGCCTGCCAAAAACCCTCCGACGATCTAATCAGTAGGATACCAAAGTAGGAATAGACCTAATAAAGATTGAATAGGTTGGAGCTGTTCTCTGGTTATTGGAGTGAGAACTCACCTTTCTCCTCTCCTCTTCTTCACATATATATCTCAAGAAGAGGAGGTCCCTTGCCTCAGGTTTAGGTTCACCGCCCTAGCGGACAGGTGACCTCTGTTATGAAGAAGGTCCCATCGTCCTTTGTTGATGGGGGCGGTTCCCGTCATTTTAAATACTCCTCAGGTCGGTTAGTAAAGATCCGGGCTAAAGACAGAGGAGGGTAAGAGTTATGCTGCCCCGCTAGCATCCATGAGAGCATCTTTGTTCCCGGCAGTTCTTTAAATACAGCCTCCAGCTGTTAAATTGGTCCTTCGAGGACCTGCGCAGCTTCGCCTGATATCTTCGCTCATTAATGGTCATTAATATCATTAATGACCATTCCCACAGGCGGCGCAGAACGTGGACGAAGAGACCTCTTGTCTCTCTATTGGACGAGACGTGGGTTTGCCGCCCTTGGTGCTGGCCCTCAGGTAACTGACGCGTGGTAGTGGGGCCCGCTGCTTCCTCTAAGAAAGGAGAAACGCCCAGAGTTGGTTAGAATCGAACGGGGAAGAGCCACGTGGTGGACTTCATGGGACTTTTTCGGGTAACCAGATAGGTGTGCAAATCT
>JAESVK010027534.1:0-13259 GCA_017140935.1 Hamamelis virginiana | reverse complement strand
CGAAGAGGATTCTAAGGATTATTGCTTATAAAAAGAGAGCCCGTAATTAGGAAAGATCATCTCAAACATACACAACAGCTTCAAAGCTTCTTTCTTCTTCAAAGAAAGATATATTTGGGAGCTTTACTGCCGCTGGGCATCAAGGTTCCGCAGTGGGGTCATCATCGATCACAGTTCGAGGTTCGAAGATTGGCAAGAAGGAGAGTTTCAAGGGTACAGAAAGAGAAAGCAAGAACAAGGAGTCGAGATAGCTCGAGGCTGATATATACCTTTGGGAAGTACTCGAAGGAAATTTTCTAAAAGAAAGTTCGGGTTCGTCGAGAATTCTAGGAAGGCGATTCTTCTCACCAGTGTCATCCTCGAGATTTATCTCAAGGGGTGAAGTTTATTCCACTGCCTTGAGTTCTTATTATTATTAGTAAATTCACTGTTAATTTCAAAGGGGACGAGATTAGGTCGAACCGTACTAGCAACAATTTTTTCTGATTATTGATTATATTTATATAATAATTGTTTCCATTGCATTTCTTTAAATTTATTGCTTATTTATCTATTGTTAGGATTAATTAACTTGACCTGTCTCCCTAAAAAGTCCTCTTCATTGAGGCATTCGAACCCCATCACCTGGTCTTTCATAAAAAAAAAAAGACTCGAACTACCTCACAGTGGTTTACTATTAAGATGCCTTGATGAAGCATCAGCCATGATAGTAATGGCAGAAGTCCATGAAGGAATCTGTGGGGCCCATCAGTCAGGATTTAAAATGAAATGGTTAATAAGAAGACATGGGTATTATTGGCCTTCAATAACCAAAGATTGCATAGAATATGCAAAAGGATGCCAAGCTTACCAAAGACATGGCCCTATACAACATGTTCCAGCCATTGAAATGCATTCACTTATAAAACCTTGGCCATTTAGAGGATGGACAATGGACTTAATTGGAAAAATCTATCCACCCTCCTCTAAGCATCATGCTTTTATAATAGCGGCAACCGATTACTTTACTAAGTGGGTCGAAGCCAAACCTATGAAAAATGTTGATCAAAGAGATATAATTGTTTTCTTAAAGAAAATAATTACAAGATTTGGAATTCCCCAAACTATCACAGTAGACCAAGGTACTGTTTTTACTTGGGAACAAGTTAGGGAATTTACCCAAGAATTTGGTATAACCCTCACTCATTCAACTCCATATTATGCACAAGCTAATGGCCAAGCAGAAGCTACTAACAAAGTTCTTAAGAACAATATTCAGAAAATGATAAATGAAAACCCTAGGAAATGGCATGAAACTCTGGTGGATGTCCTTTGGGCACATCGAACTTCAAAAAAGTCAAGTACTGGTACTACCCCTTTTGCCTTAACATATGGGCATGATGCAGTTTTGCCAGTAGAAATAAATATAAAAAGTCTAAGGATTCAGAATCAGGAAAAGTTATCAAAAGAAGAATATCAGCATGCTATGCTCCTGGAGTTAGATGGAGTGGAACAGGCTAGAATAGATGCTCTCAATCACCTCGAGGTGCAAAAGAGGATCATATCAAGAGCATATAATAAGAGGGTTCGAGCTAAAAAATTTTGTGAAGGGGATCTGGTATGGAAGGTAATATTACCAGTAGGAACAAAGGACCCTCGATATGGAAAATGGTCCCCTAATTGGGAAGGACCTTTCCAAGTGCATAAAGTGTTAAAAGGAGGGGCATACCATTTGCGAAATTTAAATGGATATGTTCACCAAAGGAAAATTAATGGAAAGTTCTTAAAAGCTTATTATCCTACTATATGGGAAAATAAAGCACAATAAAATAAAAACACCATTTCCAAAAAATGACATGTATTTTCATTAATAATCAAAATGGATATACATAAGTAAGCAAGAAAGCTTTACAAGAGTAATTTCGAATCTCCCCTAGCCCTAGCTAATAATTGCTCACAAAAAGCTATAGTATCATGGGCTTCATTCCTCACTGCCATTGATTTCTTCAAGTCTGTCTTTGAATTAACAGCTGAAGCAACCAATCCATCAGTGCCTCGAGATAAGTTCAGCAACTCTTGATCAATAACAGAAAGCTTGTTATCAACTACAGCCATCTGCTCTTGTAGCTCCTTGATCTGATCTGCAATTTCTTGTTTAGATTGAAGGAGATGTTGCTTTGACAAAGAAGTTGACTGCAACTGAGCATTATGATCTTTGAGTCGATCAAGAACCATTCTGGTATCATTTTCTAGCAGTTTAAATTGACCAAGAGAGGCTTGAGCGGCATGAGCATTGATGGCAGCATTTTGAAGAGAAGAAGGGAGTGGAGTGAGAAAAATTTTTGTAGCATTAGAGATCTTAGAAGAAGAGGCCAAAAAGGTGCAGGCCTTTGAAAAAGAATCAAAGGCCGCACAATCAAGAAAGAAAGGAAGAGGTTGGTTAAGAGCATTCTGAATTAGTAGCTGGGCTTGGAGAATCTCTTTATTTTCTATTTTCGGTCTAGGAAGAATTTCCTCAGCATCAGAAAGCCAATCCTCAGTAAGAATGGCTTCGATGGAAGGAAATTGAAGAGAAGGGCCAGGAAAAGAAGGAGATTGTGAACCTATAGGGATAGGAGAAGGAGAATTTACAGAAGTTGAAGGGGGAAGTGGACTCGAACTTATAGGAGTTGGAGACAAAGGTTTCACTGGAGAAGGAACAGGAGGTAAAGATGGTATTTCAGAAGGTTCATTAACCCCAATAGAAGGAGGGGTTAATGGAACTTGAAGAGAAGATTGGTGAGGAATTATGGCCAAAGAAGAAGTTGGCCTAGGGGAAGCTGGAGAAGAAGAAAAAGTAGGAGAATGAGGAGAATTTACAGAAGTTGAAAGCGGAAGTGGACTCGAACTTATAGGAGTTGGAGACAAAGGTTTCACTGGAGAAGGAACAGGAGGTAAAGATGGTATTTCAGAAGGTTCATTAACCCCAATAGAAGGAGGGGTTAATGGAACTTGAAGAGAAGATTTGTGAGGAATTATGGCCAAAGAAGAAGTTGGCCTAGGGGAAGCTGGAGAAGAAGAAAAAGTAGGAGAAGGAAGAGAATTTACAGAAGTTGAAGGGGGAAGTGGACTCGAACTTATAGGAGTTGGAGACAAAGGTTTCACTGGAGAAGGAACAGGAGGTGAAGATGGTATTTCAGAAGGTTCATTAACCCCAATAGAAGGAGGGGTTAATGGAACTTGAAGAGAAGATTGGTGAGGAATTATGGCCAAAGAAGAAGTTGGCTTAGGGGAAGCTGGAGAAGAAGAAAAAGTAGAAGAAGTGGTTCGATGAGTGATAGTTATTCCAGGATCAGAGATAATAGAAGTTGTCACCTGAAATAATTAACATTGAAAAATTAAACATATGAAAAAGCAAAGAAATCCGATTGATTTAAAACAAAACATATGTTTAAAAGAAATTTATACCTGTTCGAAAGCCTTTTTGGGGCAGATCTTTTCCTTTTTAAAAGGCCTGTTGATTGCTCAGAAGCCTTCTCCTCAGCAATAGCAGCTTCATCGGTAGGATCAGATTCAACAGGGGCAGAAATTGAAGGAATAATAGGGAGCTGAGAAACTTCTTTTTCAACTCGAGGTCTCTTCTTGCCTTTTTCCTTGGTGGTTTTCTTGATCAAGGCAATAGGTTTAGTGTCCTCAGAATCTTCAGAGCCTTCTGAAACAACAACTAAACCTCGATGAGGATTCCTACGAGATGGAATGGTAGTTGGAGGAGGAAGAAGTGCAGGCTTCGCAATGGTTATTGAAGCTGACTTCGAACTACCTAGATAATCAAGAAAAAAAATTAGCAAACTATTACATATATCAGAAACATGAAAATAAAAAAAAATAAAAAAAATAAAGAGAATGTACCTTTGCTTTTTGATTGTCCTCTAAACAAAGTAGCTCCAAGTTGATGAACATCCTCTGCAAAGAAGAGAGCTCGAATGGTATCCCACCACTCTGCAAAGGCTGGAAGAGTTGATGGGAACCATGTATGTGCCACATAATAAGGGAACTCAGCTTTGTTGGCATCGAATCTGACAGAAAGTTCGATGAAGTCCTCTCGGCGAGTTAAGTGTTCTCGACCCAGCAATAAAGGGTTAGCAACACTGATGTAAGGAAGAGGAATGGCTTGAACAAACCCAAATTGCCTGGCAAATTGGGAAGGAATGTAGACTTCAGCTCCTCCAGAAAACACTACTACAGTCTTGTGCTTCGAGATAGCTTTAGTACTATGAAATCCCATTTGAATATCTCTTCGAACTAAAAAATTGTCCCATTCGGGCTTAAATGTATCATCAGTGTGGTTGAGGGATTTCTTAAAAGTCTTCAACCAAAGGGGACCCAGCAAAGAATTGCGAAAAGGATTAAAGAAAAGTATTGAAGGGTTTGGGTCAAGAGAATAAAAATAATGAAGGCAGTTCAAAAAAGAATTGGTTTTTGGAGCGACATTTAAAAGAGCCTCTCCATAACAACAGCCATAAGGAGGCTCATCAGAAGAAAAAGAAGGGCCAAGAGTAGGAAAATAAGCTTGAAGCCAGAGCTGAAGAATCCATAAGGGACCTCCAGTTTTACTGGTAAGACCAGCAGAACAAAGCTCGAAGCAGGTTCTAAAACTAAGCAAGCTAAAGGTAATTCTTTACCTGATGCTAGTAGTTTTGCAAGAGGGATGTATTGAGTAACTACTCTTTGAGACCGAGAGCAGAAAAGAGACCGGCAGAGCCAGAAGAGAAGGAAGGCACAATGTTCTCTGTCAGATACTTTAGGAGCTACACCCATATGATCTCGAATGAAGGTCGAATAAGCTAAAGCAGCTGAAGAAGTGTTGATGTCGAAATCAAAGTCAATCTCTGGAAATAGTAAAGGTGTAAATTCATCACCTCGAGCCTTCAAACCAGTGAGCTCACAGATATCAAGAACTGTTGGACCCATAAACCCACAGGGGAAAATAAAAGTATTACAAGAAATAGACCAGAAGCACAGAGCACTGGCTATAAGGGGTTTATCATTGGGAAATTTGCGAGTCGAAAGTTCAATGGTCTCGAAGATGCCAAGTCTTTTCCATACTTCCCCCTTAAAAGGTTTAAGCCGTGCTACCCAATCATTCCACGAGGATGCAGGTGTAGGCCAATGATCGATCGCTGTGGTAGGTCCCCAATCAGAAAAACCCAAGAGACGAGTTTGACATAAAAAGGGCTCTTGACCATGAATTGGTGGATAGAGATTGGCAATCGATTCATCAATATTCTTCACAAAACACGGACCTAATGTCCTAGTGGTAGTATTAGAAATGGAGGAATCATAGATATATTCCACATCAAGAGTGATGGGAGAAGGATCATCATCAGGTTTTTCAGACCTACATGTGTCTTCGAGGGCCTTCACATTTTCTTTAAGAGCAAGATTGAAAGCTTTAACAGTAACAGTAGGGATTTTAGATGAAGACGCCATGAAAATGAGAAGGTTTTTGACTAAGGACAATGATCGAACAGAGAGAATACAAAAAGTTTGAGAAAATAGAAGAAGAATATGAACAGTAAGGAATGGCGGCAGAGAATGATGATCTTTAAATGATAAACTGACAATTAAGAAAAAAAACGGCTATAGAAGAGGAATAGATACCGCTAATTATTATTTTTTTAAAATATTTAATTAGCGCGGGGGGTATGGTAATCCATCTTTTAACACCAACCAGTAATTGGATGACACGTGTTAAATTAATACAATTTAAATTATTGTTAAAACATTTTTAACCTTAGCCAGTAATTGGCTTACATGTGTTAAATAAATAGAATTTAAATCATTAATAAATCATTTTTAACACCAGCCATTAATTGGTTGACACATGTTAAAGATACAAAATTTGAATCTAAATATTAAAATGATAAGGTGGTATACTTCAAAATACAGAGAGATAAGATTCATATCTCTATAAATCCTTCAAAGCTTCTTTCTTCTTCAAAGAAAGGTATATTTGGGAGCTCTACTGCCGCTGACCATCAAGGTTCCACAGTGGGGTCATCATCGATGACAGTTCGAGGTTCGAAGATTGGCAAAACGGAGAGTTTCAAGGGTACAGAAAGAGAAAGCAAGAACAAGGAGTCGAGATAGCTCGAGGCGGATATAAACCTTTGGGAAGTACTCGAAGGAAATTCTTTAAAAGAAAGTTCGGGTTCGTCGAGAATTCTAGGAAGGCGGTTCTTCTCACCAGTGTCATCCTCGAGATTTATCTCAAGGGGTGAAGTCTATTCCACTGCCTCGAGGTCTTATTATTATTATTCAATTCACTGTTAATTTCAAAGGGGACGAGATTAGTTCGAACCGTACTGGCAACAATTTTTTCTGATTATTGATTATATTTATATAATAATTGTTTCCATTGCATTTCTTTAAATTTATTGCTTATTTATCTATTGTTAGGATTAATTAACTTGACCTGTCTCCCTAAAAAGTCCTCTTCATTGAGGCATTCGAACCCCATCACCTGGTCTTTCATAAAAAAAAAAAAGGACTCGAACTATCTCACAGTGGTTCGAACTCCTAAAATTTTTAATTGAATCAATAGTTTCATACCAAAATAAACCTTAAAGCAGATACAGCAAAAGAACATATCATCTGCATACCATATGGAGCTACAATCTGTGTTCATTCATGCACATAGTTAAAATATGATTATCATAATAAACTCCACTTTTATTTGACTACTAAGGTTGAGTTACAAAGATACATGAATAGCTTCTTCTAGTACTATGGTAGCATATATATATTTGCTGTAAGCAGTGTACTATATGAAGCTACCACTCTCTCCATGAGAGGGCAAAAGGCTGGTAACAAAAGAAGCATCAGATTTGAGATTTGATACAGCAACTTCAGAACCCAAAAAGGAAAAAAGTGGAGTGTTTTAGAAGGAAGTAATAAAAGAGCAATTTTTTAGTCACCATCTGGGATTACAGGGTTCGAATTTCCCATATCTTCGGGCTTGTTTGCTGCAGAGAAGGATAGATCAGTTCCAGACTCAAGTATTTCAGGCACAAAGTGGGGTTACGCAGTAGCTGATGCACCAAATTTGTTGGTCTGAACAGGGACCTCTTTTAGGCCGCCTTCAATATTCTCCTGAGATTTTTCTTGTACAGATGGAACATCTGTTGAAGCTGATGCCACAGAAGCAGTGGTCTGAACAGCCTCCACCTTCAGTTCTCCTTCACCAGGGTTTGAAATTTTATCTTCGCCAAGGAGCAAATGTGTTTCATAGATATTGAATCGCTTGGCACTGTTGTGCTCAAAGTGGTTCTGAGTGATCTTCAGTTGAATCAACTTTACTACACCAAGCTCCACAGTAGCAACAGATTTGACAGCCTCTTGATTTTCCTGTTTGATCAGTTAACATGAAAAGATATCATACAATTAAATCACGTCTAAGTATGTATATTGTTGCAGGCAAATAGGCAATAAGAACTGAGAAATAAATTAGTGCATTTTAGTAAGATTAAATTGGAAATGATCGTACAGCTGCAAGGGTGTCCATCAATTGAATTGCAGTACAGTTTAGAATATCTTCCGCCACATCGCCATAAGCGAAAGCACTTATTTCACCAGTATCATTAGAGAGCTGAAGCTTAACAAAGCACCTATTTGTTTCTCATGTCAGTATTTTTTATTGAATTTAAAGCAAAAAATTCATCTCACACACACGTGTATACATACATATACATATTATACACATACACAAACACACACAGTCAGATATATATGCATGGTTAAAGAGACTTTAATACCTTGGGATAGGTACAATATTCCGAACAGAACAGTAGTTGCACGTAAAAGCATTTCCTGGATTTGATCCAGTGCTTTTTTCGCATTTAGGACAACACATAAAGTAGAACCGTTGGTTGTAATCCACTAAGGCAATGGTTGCCTTTGTCCAAAAAGTTGTCTACACAAGTAAGAAACGATCAGTGGCTGTATAAAGTGGCATTAATTTTATAGGCAAAAACAGAGTATTTCAATATTGTATTACATTGCTGGGCATCGATGCAGCGACTTTGAGTGTTTTCGTTTCCACAGCATCCATAAGCACATCATTTTCTGGAGCAGAAAAATAGTCGTTGGGGTTGAACAGCATGTCTGTTTTCTCCTTATTTGTGTTGTACCTTGGATGTCATAGCAATAGTGTTATTCCTAAAGTTTTTTTAGAAAAAAAAAAAAACCGGAATAAATGTTAAAACAGTATAAATGTTTAGGGTGTCTTTTTTTTGAACACGTGATACCACTGCTTCAGTTCCAAAGCTTCTGGTATTGGGGGTTCAATGGTTAGAGAAGTCGAGCTTCTAGTAGTCAAGGACATTCCTATACACACAAAAAAAAAAAAAGCGCTTGTAAGAATATATTTTAACTTGACCATTTGATATAATAGAAGCTTCATAAAGTGCTGACAATATATTAAATCAATCATGGAACTCATTTGTTTTAGTGAATACATGAGAAGGCATTTTGAATTTGGTTACCATTGTAGGGCACCACCCTAACACGGAAAAATGCAACAACAGGATGATCCTCCTTCTGTGCATACAGATGCACGCAGTCTTGATTGATGATATTGTCCCAAAATGTAATTAGAATTGGCTGTAACCTAAGGGAAAAAATGATTATTAAAATAGGTAAAATACAAGTTTAATTCAAAGTAAAAAAGAATTCTGAATTATATTAAAAGTTGGAGAAAGTAGACTGAATAGAAAAAATATATATATTAGTACTCTCTATTGAGTATGACTGCTTCTTGCACAACTTTTTGTCCACTCTCTTTTGGTATGTATCTTGGGAGTTGCATGGCTATGACAATTCCGAGTATATCTACATAAGCAAGAGATCATTTGTGAAAGGCAGTCAAATATTTTTTATACTTTTACTTTTTAGAAGAAAATGAAAATGAAGAAGCGTGAAGAAATAAATATAAATACGAATATGTAACTCATGGCCTAAATTAAATAAAAGTAGAGTGTATATACCAAGTTCAACGGGAGATTTGACATATTGGCTAAAAACGGAAAAAGGTGCAAATTTAAAAGTTGGCATGATTTCTTCTAAGTCATCATCCATGCAGTCCTCAATAACAATTCTTCCATGAATTGTCCATTCCAAGTTGTTAGGGACCAGCTGGTACTCAGGTAGACGGATCTTCACATGAGCTTTTGAAATATAGTAAGAGGAATATATTTTCAGCCTCTTTCCAAAGAGGCCTATAAAATCACCCCAAACTGTGGCTTGAACTCTTGTTCCCTAAGATAGTTCAACAATGAATCAGTCAAATAAAATGGACTTATGCATTGACATTAAATTAACTCATTATTAGTTATTTATATGAAAACAACGAATAAAATATACGAAAGCGTACTTCTGCATCAGCTAATATATACTTTTGCTGTCGTTTTGGACTGTCTAAAGGTCCACGAGTTGGGAACTTTTCGATGACCATTACTTTGGCCATCCAGTTCGGTGGACCCCGTGGCGTTATATCTCGTATGCGAGTGATTTTTGGAGGCATCATTGGATTTTTTTTTCCTGCAATCAAATACAAAGGAGCATATTTACTTTATGAAACACAAGGCAGAAGAACATTATTTAAGACAGAGAGACCTGCAGAAGAAGACTACACAGCCAAATTCAGAAAAATTCCTTTTTTTTATATATAAATAGAAGCTTAATAAAAGAATACATTAGTTGAAGAAAAAAAATTGCAGAAACAAACTTGTTGTATAATTAGGAAGCAATATCTATTAAAGATACTTGATTTAAACCCTGAGATGAACTAATAGTATTTTACCACAAAATGAGTTATTATCATCATCAGGTATATAAGAAGAAAAATTAGCAAGGAAGAGGAAACCAAAAGGAGATACCAAACATAGATCATCTTATAGTAATTAGTTGGCATCCAAATAAATCCGAGTTATAGATTCCGAGTAGCTGATTTTCTCTAACCAAGCAGGGGAAAAATTATTCAAAATGAAAAAATATAAATAACTAATAATTTCTCCTTCCAATATGATCCTTAGTTGTTTAACCAATGTATTTTTAGTATGGATATAGAAAAAAAAATGTAATTTTATTTACTATAGCTCAACAGAATTATACTACAGAGTTAGATCCGTTAAATTTCATTTTTTTTGTACGTCAATAGGCTAGTAGAAGCTTAATCAATGCATTTTTTTTTACCTCTAACTGAACAGAATCATACTACACAGCTAGATTCATTAAATTTGCATTTTTTGAACATCAATATCAATAGATAAATAGAAGCTTAGTAAATGAAGTAAAAATACAGATATAAACTGGTAGTATAATTAGGAAGCACTGATAATCTCTACATATTTCATAATAAAAATAATATTTTCTTTGATTAATTTTTAAAAGGCTGCAAAATTTATTAGAGGTTTGAATGTGGTCTTCCATTAACTGATGTTTTAAATCTTTTATCTAGCAAACTGTGAGTTGAATGGACACAACAAAGCTATGGTGGAATAGATATTCTGGTAAGATGTCAATAGCTTAAGTTTCATATCAAAAAAATATTGAAATGGGAACTATGGGATAAAGGAAAGAGCACCCGAATCTTCAGCAAAATATGACAGGATTCAAACGATTCTACCCAGTAGAACTGAAACCACACAAACGAAACTGTAAAGTGAAGTAAGAAGAGGAGAGGGGTATTATCTTATATATATATGTACGCTGACAAGAGCACTTGATCGAAGAGGCTTCTTTGACGATAACCTCCTCCTCACCGAAAAGCTGCTCCCTCCATACGCTGATAAGAGCAGTTGATCGAAGAGCCTGATGATGACTTGCTGCTCACCAAAAACTTGCTGACGAAGGGCATACTCCATACTGCTGGTGCTAAAGCTCCTTCCATACGCTGACAAGAGTAGTTGATCGAAGAAGCGTCCCTGAGGATAACCTGCTCCTCACCGAAAAGTTGCTGGCGAAGGGCACACTCCATACCGCTGGCAACTACATTTTTTTCTATCTCAGAAGATTATCCTCATTTGAAGTCATCAGAAGAAAATACTATCAAGAGCAGGTTATCTTTCATATCTCAATAACTTTTTTTGCGTGCAGGATATTGACAAGAGCAGCTGATCGAAACAATTGGGAGGAGAAGCTGCTGCCGACGAGCAGACCCCATACCGCCGTTACCAAAGCTTCTTCCATACGCACATGAAACGGTGTTGTTTGGCATTAGAAGTCATCAGAAGTCACCAGAAGAAGAGAAGAAGAGACAGCTATCAATATGAAAGACAACCTGACATCGTGCAGGAAGTTCTCTCCACGGAACTGTTCGAAAAGTCAGTATTGATGATAAATTCAGATTAAAATCGGTCGTCCATCTCAAGATCCATCATGAAATCCGCCGTATTAATTTTCTCTTTGGAAGGAAATGGATGGCAACCATGATTCCAGTCCGTCTGGTGACGCCGACTTGCCTTCGACTGACGGCAAGTCTTGTACCACAGATGGTCCTATTACCACTGGCTTGGTGTCAAGTTGTTCAATTTTTTCTGGTTCTACCTGCTCATGTGCAGGTAAGACCACTAAACCCCCATCTCTCTTCCCTCCTCTCTCTCTGTCCTTCACCCCTTGATGCGAAAGAAACCTACTCTTTATTTAATATTTGCATTCATAAGTGACTACATGTATTTAATTTATTTTCTCTGTCATTTTAAATGTAGTAACTTTAAGTCTACCCATAATTTGAAATAAAAACACAAAAGAACAATTTTAAACTCAAAAGAAGTTATGGAAAGAAATTTTTTATTTTTTCAAACATGTAAACAATTATCTATATCTATACATTATACATTACACAATGAAAAAAATAATAAAGATCGAAAAATAAAACTATTCCTTATGAGCTTTGTCAAATTCCTCTTATGCTTTTATCAGATTTTCTTAATTCTTTTTTCTTTTATACTTCTCTAAAGTCCACGAGTTCTTTTCATCACCCAAAAACATGTCAACCATTTTAGCCCTGTAACTCCTTATAAAATCCAATGAAAATTTACTGGGAATATCAGTGAAGGTTGCAAGATGCTCCATGCAAATCTTCTGAGATAGAAAAAAATGTTGTTGCCAGCGGTATGGAGTGTGCCCTTCGCCAGCAACTTTTCGGTGAGGAGCAGGTTATCTGCTGGTGCTAAAGCTCCTTCCATACGCTGACAAGAGTAGTTGATCGAAGAGGCGTCCCTGAGGATAACCTGCTCCTCACAGAAAAGTTCCTGGCGAAGGGCACACTCCATACCGCTGGCAACTACATTTTTTTCTATCTCAGAAGATTATCCTCATTTGAAGTCATCAGAAGAAAAGACTATCAAGAGCAGGTTATCTTTCATATCTCAATACCTTTTTTGCTTGCAGGATATTGACAAGAGCAGTTGATCGAAACAATTGGGAGGAGAAGCTGCTGCCGACGAGCAGATCCCATACCGCCGTTACCAAAGCTTCTTCCATACACACACGAAACGGTGTTGTTTGGCATTAGAAGTCATCAGAAGTCACCAGAAGAAGAGAAGAAGAGACAGCTATCAATATCAAAGACAACCTGACATCATGGGGTCATCATCGATCACAGTTCCGCAGTGGGGTCATCATCGATCAAAGTTCGAGGTTCGAAGATTGGCAAGACGGAGAGTTTCAAGGGTACAGAAAGAGAAAGCAAGAACAAGGAGTCGAGATAGCTCGAGGCGGATATAAACCTTTGGGAAGTACTCGAAGGAAATTCTTTAAAAGAAAGTTCGGGTTCGTCGAGAATTCTAGGAAGGCGGTTCTTCTCACCAGTGTCAACCTCGAGATTTATCTCAAGGGGTGAAGTCTATTTCACTGGCTCGAGGTTCTATTATTATTAGTAAATTCACTGTTAATTAATTTCAAAGGCGACGAGATTAGCTCGAACCGTACTGGCAACAATTTTTTCTGATTATTGATTATATTTATATAATAATTGTTTCCATTGCATTTCTTTAAATTTATTGCTTATTTATCTATTGTTAGGATTAATTAACTTGACCTGTCTCCCTAAAAAGTCATCTTCATTGAGGCATTCGAACCCCATTACCTAGTCTTTCATAAAAAGGAAAAAGGACTCGAACTACCTCAAAGTGGTTCGAACGCCTAAAATTTTTAATTGAATCAACAGTTTCATACCAAAATAAACCTTAAAGCAGATACAGCAAAAGAACATATCATCTGCATACCATATGGAGCTACAA
>JAESVK010027528.1:0-11775 GCA_017140935.1 Hamamelis virginiana | reverse complement strand
GATAGATCCTACGCTTGGGATTGAATTGCACTTCTTACGCGCAAGCATTTTTGGCGCCGTTGCCGGGGATCGGCAACAATTGAGAAACAGTCAAATCTGAAGTAGCTAGAGGTAACTTGCAATTTCATTGCAAGTCCGGTAAGTTTCTTCCATTGATTGTTGTTTAACCATTGTAATTATCACCTGAGTATTTCTTCTTAATTAGTGCATGTCCAATTGGATTCGTGACGAATTCGATAGACTTGTAAGAGTTGATCAAGAAAACTCCGTAAATATAAGTTCTAATTTTTCTGTAAGTAGTATACTCGAATCTTTTTCAATGGAATTTCCTCATATGGAGAACCCTCATTTTGATCCTGAACAAGTTGTAAATTCTCAAAATGCTGAAGGAAGTGGAAGTGGTATAGGAAATAACACTGGTTTAGGTAGTGGTCAAAATCAAGGTACTAATGGTCAAAATTTCAATGAACCACCTCAGGTTGTTGGGAGAGTAGTTCATAATCAATATCCTCAGTACCAAGCCTTAAACCAACCATTAGCACCTCAGCGAAGAACTCTTAGAGAGACTCTTCATCCTCAGAGATATTCTTTACCAAGTTGTATCGTGCTGCCTCGTGACGCAGTAGAATTTCCAATAAAACCTGATATGGTGAGACTCTTACCTTTGTACCATGGGTTTGAGTCAGAGGATCCATATGAGTTCATGCATGACTTTGAAGAAGCATGTGGTACAATGTTGTATACTGGCGCACCACACGATATAATTTGTTTGAGAATGTTTTCTTTTTCTCTCAGAGACCTAGCTAAGAAATGGTTGATGTATCTTAGGGAGAACACTATTTTCTCATGGACTCAATTGCAGCAGCAATACTTTGACAAATTTTTCCCACCTGAAAGGACTAATGCTTTAATGAAGGCATTGCAATGTTTTACACAGAAAACCAATGAATCCTTTGCCAAAACTTGGGAACGATTCAAAAGTTTAACTTATGCAATTCCTCATCATGGCATGGATTTAAGCCAACTCATAAATTATTTTCATCAAGGGTTATCTTCGGATACCAAAATGTTCATTCAAATGATGAGTAATGGCATGTTTTTTGAAAAAAGTCCTGATGAGGCTTGGGATCATTTGGATTTTATTTCTGCACGAGCACGTGACTGGGAAGTTAACACTATCCCAGAAACGTCTCGAACTCCAACAGCTAGTGGAAAATTTTCTGTAAAAGAATCAGATGAGACTCAGGCTAGGTTAGCCCAATTGACAAAGAAAGTAGAAGCCTTGGAAATGAAAAAGGTAAATGAAGTTTCTACATTGCCTATTCCTAAGGAAGCTGAATTCTGTAATCTGTGTAATATACAAGGGCATTCAATTGATGATTGTCCCTCGTATCCTACTTTCAAAGAGTCATGTAATGACCAAGCCAGTGTGAATGCCATTTATCAAGGAACACAACAGAAAGTGTCAAATTTTCCTTATGGAGAGACTTATAATTCAAACTGGAGAAATCATCCAAATTTTAAATGGAGAAATGAAAATGCAGGTCCTTCACAAGGGAATTCACAGCAGTTCCATCCACAGCAGCAACATCAGCAAGGATATTACCCTCAAGGGCAATTCCAGAATCAACCAGGTAATGTTCCAAATTACCAATCTCAAGCACAAGGGTTTCCACCAAACCCTAATGCTAACTTTGCACAATCTCAAAATCAAGCAAATTTTGCTCCTCAGCAAAATCAGGTAAATCCTCCTGTTTATCAACCTCCACATAAGAGAAACTTGGAAGATATTGTCACTCAATTTATTCAAAGTCAAAATGTTTCTATGACTGACATCCGTAATTCTGTGAATGAGTTGAAAGTGCAGGTTTCTAAACTTAACACTTCTGTAGGTATATTGCAGCAGGATAAAGGTAAGTTTCCTACACAATCCTTTCAAGCACCTAAAGGACAGAATAATGTAGAATCTGTGGGTACTAGTGAGGGAAATGTTGAACAAGTTCAGGCAGTCACTACTCTTAGGAGTGGTAAAACCGTTGATAAAACCATCCACCCAAAATTGGTTCAAAATGAAATTATTTTGGATTCAAGTCCACAAAAGAGGGGGGAGGAAATACAAAATGAATTACCTGAATTTGAACATCAAGTCCCTAAGGAACAAGAGGAGGAAAAAGAACCTGAACAGGTCGCTGAAAAACTCTATACTCCTCCTGCACCTTTTCCTCAAAGGCTTAAAAAGTTCAAGAAACCTACTGATAATACTGAGATTCTAGACATGTTTAAGGAAGTAAAAATCAATTTTCCCTTGTTGGAAGCTATCAAACGAGTGCCTGCTTATGCAAAATTTTTAAAAGATTTATGCACTCAGAAAAGGAAAACAAATGTTCCTAAGGATGCTTTTATGACTGAGATGGCTAGTTCTATCTTGAAGGCCAATACACCTCCTAAGCTTAAAGACCCAGGGTGCCCTACAATTCCAATTGTTATGGGAGAACATAAAATTGAGCATGCACTTATTGACTTTGGGGCAAGTGTGAACCTAATTCCATTTCATGTATATCAACAATTGGATTTAGGGGAGTTGCAACCAACTTCAATCAATCTCCAATTAGCAGACCGTAGTGTGAAACGGCCTAAAGGGATTGTGAAAGATGTTATAGTGCAAGTCAATAACTTCTATTTCCCTGTGGATTTTATAGTGTTAGAAACTCAGCCTGTACCAGATTCAGGGACTCAAATCCCAATTATCCTAGGGCGACCATTTTTGGCCACTTCTAATGCCATTATTCATTGTAAAAATGGTGTTATGCAAATTTCTTTTGGAAATATGACAGTTAATTTAAATATTTTCAATGTTTGCAGGCAAATGGAAGAAAATGATGATGCTGAGGAAAATCAACAAGTAAACTTGATCGAGACAGTTGTTCAGGAGCACTTGGAATTTTTATCGGAAGTAAAGTCTGATGATCAAAGTGATGATCTGATAAGAAATCATAGTGTTGAGGTAAGTATGAAAGATGAGGTAAATTCTGATTCTTCTGTTTTAAATAAGGAAGTTGTGATGGAGGTGAGTGGTTGGGTACCTCGATTTGAGGAACTACCACCATCAGAAAAGAAATTATTACCATCCTCTGTTGAACCACCAGTATTAGAGTTGAAAACTCTGCCAATTGATCTGAAATATGCATTCTTAGGAGAAAATGACACTTTTCCTGTGGTTATTTCTTCTCACTTGAAGAATGATCAAGAAACACAATTGTTAGAGGTGCTGAGAAAACATAGAACTGCATTAGGCTGGTCTATTGCAGATCTTAGAGGAATAAATCCTACTGTATGCACCCATTTTATTAATCTTGAGGAAAATGTTAAACCCACTCGCCAACCTCAAAGGCGTCTTAATCCCATCATGAAGGATGTGGTTAAGAGGGAATTGTTGAAATGGTTGGATGTGGGCATCATTTATCCAATTGCTGATAGCAAATGGGTAAGTCCAATTCATGTAGTTCCTAAGAAATCTGGAGTGACAGTAGTGATTAATGAAAAGGGGGATTCAATTGCTACACGCACCACTACTGGGTGGCGTGTGTGTATAGATTATAGGAAATTGAATGAAGCCACTAGGAAAGATCATTTTCCACTCCCTTTCATTGATCAAATTTTGGAACGAGTGGCAGGGCATGCTTATTATTGTTTTCTAGATGGATACTCCGGGTATAATCAAATAGAAGTTGCTATGGAAGACCAGGAGAAAACAACTTTCACTTGTCCATTTGGAACCTTTGCTTTCAAGAATATGCCCTTTGGCCTCTGTAATGCTCCAGGTACATTTCAGCGATGTATGATGGGAATATTCAGTGACATGGTAGAAAAGATCGTCGAGGTATTTATGGACGATTTTTCAGTTTTTGGTGATTCTTTTGAGGACTGTTTGACTAATCTTGAAAAGGTATTGCTACGCTGTAAAGAAAAGAACCTTGTTTTGAATTGGGAAAAATGTCATTTCATGGTAGATCAGGGAATTGTCCTTGGACACATAGTGTCGAAAAAGGGCATTGAAGTAGACAAGGCGAAAATTGAGTTAATTGCTAAGTTACCTTCCCCTAAAAGTGTAAAAGATATCCGATCATTTCTAGGGCATGCAGGATTTTACAGACGGTTCATTAAAGATTTTAGTGCAATTGCACGACCTTTGTGCCGTCTTCTTTCAAAAGATATTCCATTTGAATGGAATGCTGATTGTGAGGAAGCTTTTAAAAAATTAAAAGAATCTTTGATTTCACCTCCAATTATGCAATCTCCAGATTGGAATCTGCCCTTTGAATTAATGTGTGATGCAAGTGATTATGCTATAGGGGCGGTGCTAGGGCAACGTAAAGATGGTAAGCCACATGTTATTTACTATGCCAGTAGAACATTAAACGATGCACAAATGAATTACACCACCACTGAAAAAGAACTGCTGGCAGTAGTATTTGCATTGGACAAATTTAGGTCATACGTGATAGGAACCCCTATTGTAGTCTTTACTGATCATTCTGCTTTAAAATATCTGTTTACTAAGCAGGATGCTAAGGCAAGATTAATTAGGTGGATCCTTCTCCTCCAAGAATTTAATCTTATAATCAAAGATAAAAAAGGAGTTGAGAATGTAGTTGCCGATCATTTGTCGCGAATCATCTTTGACGATTCTTTTGAAACTCAACCTATCTCTGAAACATTTCCTGACGAGCAACTGTTTGCTCTCGTTACTAGTCCATGGTTTGCTGACATTGTTAATTATCTTGTGACTAAACAAATTCCATCTGAATGGAATTCCCAAGACAAGAAAAAGTTCTTATCTATAGTTAAATACTTTTTCTTTGATGACCCTTATCTGTTTAAATACTGTGCTGATCAAATCATTCGCAGGTGTGTTTCTGAAAATGAACAAAGATCAATTTTGTCATTTTGCCATTCTGAAGCTTGTGGAGGACACTTCTCTGCCAAGAAGACATCGGCGAAAGTACTTCAATGTGGTTTTTACTGGCCTTCTCTTTTCAAAGATTCATATCAATTCTGTAAGTCCTGTGAGAGATGTCAACAGTTAGGAGGAATAACCCGAAGAAATATGATGCCCTTAACTCCCATTTTAATTTTGGAAATTTTTGATTGCTGGGGCATTGATTTCATGGGTCCTTTTCCTGCTTCTTGTGGGAATCTCTATATTTTACTTGCTGTCGATTATGTTTCCAAGTGGGTAGAGGCTATTCCAACCAAGACTAATGACCATTCTGTTGTTCTGAAATTTTTAAAAGAAAATATTTTTAGTCGGTTTGGAATGCCTAAAGCAATCATAAGTGATGGTGGACTCCATTTCTGTAACAAACCTTTTGCAAAACTTATGCAGAAATATGGAGTTACACATAAAGTTTCGACTGCTTACCACCCACAAACCAATGGTCAAGCTGAATTAGCCAATAGGGAGATAAAACATATTTTGGAAAAAACCGTGAATCCCAACCGTAAGGATTGGTCGCAAAGGCTAATTGATGCCTTGTGGGCTTATCGAACAGCTTTCAAAACGGTTTTGGGCATGTCTCCCTATCGTCTAGTTTATGGTAAAGCTTGTCATTTACCGGTTGAATTGGAACATAAAGCATATTGGGCCATTAAAACCTTGAATTACAATTTGACTCAAGCTGGTGAGCACAGAAAATTACAACTCAATGAGTTGGAGGAGATCAGAAGAGATTCCTATGACAGTTCGAGATTGTATAAAGAGAAACTCAAGGCTTTTCATGATAAAAATATTGTGAGAAAACATTTTGAACCCCAACAGAAAGTTCTATTGTACAATTCTCGACTTCATTTATTTCCAGGAAAGTTAAGGTCAAGATGGACAGGACCTTTCATTGTACATCAAGTCTATCCGCATGGGGCGGTAGATATTCTTAACCCTCAGTCAGGTAATGTTTTCAAGGTTAATGGTCAAAGACTTAAACTTTTTCTCGAAACTTTCTCTTCTGAGGAAACTGAAGAACATCTGGTTGATCCTGTTTACCAGGATCCGGTGGGTAAGTAGTGTGCGCTACTTACAATTGGGTTAGTATATATATATGTCTTTATAATATTTTCTTTTCCTTTTTCTATTAGTGTATATATTTTTAGGATTCTAGTCTTTATTTTTGGTTTCCTTTCAACATTGAGGACACTGTTGATCTTAAGTTGGGGGGAGAGCACTTGTTGTGCTAAATTTTGGTCCAATTTAAAATTTTTGTTTGAAATATTATATGTTGTGTGCATATTATGGTATATTTGCAAGCTTCTATAATTAGTACATGCTTATTTATATCAAAATACTCAGGTCTTGTAGTTACTTGACT
Source organism: Hamamelis virginiana (assembly GCA_017140935.1). Lineage (NCBI taxonomy): Eukaryota > Viridiplantae > Streptophyta > Magnoliopsida > Saxifragales > Hamamelidaceae > Hamamelis > Hamamelis virginiana. The sequence continues at coordinate 5,413 of JAESVK010027528.1, read as the reverse complement.
TAATTCATTATTGAATTTTCTGATCCTGCTAATGTACATGGTGAACTTGATAAATATCCAATTTGTTCCTCAAGAAAGTGAGAACCTAAATATAATTCGAGCCATTCGTATCTGTTGAGAGATCTTATATAGTTGTGTGTTCTGTTGAAAATTCTCATTTCTATCATTCATCATGCATATGTTTCGAAATTTGAATAATTTATGTGAATGCATTATGATCATATTGGAACAATTTTACTGAGTTAGGAAATGATTTAAGGCCATCTTTGGAGTCCTTCGAGCTAAAAAAAAATTTTTTTCGTGTCAAAGTTTCCCTTAGGACCCCTTTGAAGCTGTAAGAATTATTGCCAGATTTTTCAATACTTAGGTAGCCTTAATTCATCAATTTTGGTATGTTTGAGCAATTGAAGAGGATGGAAATTCAGTTGAAATGTGGCTTGGGAAAGTTATGCATGGGGTGAATCAGAGCAGAGTTGAGTAATTGTTTGATTGGGACAGTGAAGTACAGATGAGGAAGAGCAGGCTTGTGGATTACAGTCAGAGAAAGGTACTACCTATCTTCATTTTGATAAAAAAATTTGTTCCCTCAAAATCAAAATAAAAGTAAAAAAAATTTGCCCATTATCGATAATTGCTTTTAGGAAGTATCGATAATATTAATCTCAGCTTAAGCCAACCAGTGCCAGAAAATGTCAGTTATCGATAGCATTGAATTCTCAATTATCGATAATCATCTTCTTCAGATTTTTGAAAGTGTGCAGCAGAGCAGGCTAGTTATCGATAAGCCCATTCTCAATTATCGATAACTGACTTAAAATTTTTAAAAGAGTCAAAGACCGCCACTTATTAAATTGGTTTGGATAATTTTTGAAGTCCGTGGCTTCTCCAATAAGCCACGAACTGCTCCCTTCCATTCCCATGCTACCCACGTAATTGCACCAAAGCATCACCCCTTCACCTGCCTTCGCAATCTTCGAGCCTAGGGTTTGCACATACATCTTCTGTCATTTCAGCTGGGTTTCATCTCCACTCTTCCATCTTCCATCTTCTTAACCTCTCAAAAATTCAAAGGCTTTAACCTTCTATTTCCAGAAACCGTAACCTCTATAAAACCCATTACTCACCTACGTAAACCCAAATCAAAATCTTCACCATTGTTGAGTTTGAGTTAAAAGGGGCATAAACAAGATTAAACAAGCTTGAGGGAGCAAGTTTTTTTTGTCTTTAAAGAAGAAGGTAAGTATTTGTATTGAATTTGGAATTTTTGTTATGAATTTTGAAGTCGTGGATTTTGAATGAGTGTATTGATTGTATCTGAGCATTGTGGTGATTGAGAAATCTCCATTTTTATGGGGAAATGCTGCTGAAATTTGGTTGAACATTAACTTATTATTGTTATTGTTATTGAAACCTTGAAAAACAGTTATGGCAAGAGTAAAACAGACTGAAGAATTGTTAGCAGCCATAAAGGAAAGGCAGGCTGAGGAGGACAGGGTAAGGGCTGAAGAAGAAGCAAAGAAAAAGGCAGAGGAAGAAGCTAGAAAGAAAGCCGAGCGTGAGGCCAAGAAATCCAATAAACCAAAAGCTAAATCTGTGAAGAAACGGAAACAACCACCTCGTGAGCCTGCGAAGGGCATTTCATTTGGTGAACCGGAGAGACAACCACCTAAAAAGAAGGCTAAGTCGACTCCACAAGGCAAAGGGAAATCAGTGCTTACTTATACTTCGTCGGAATCAGAGTCTGATGAAGAATTTTTGCCAAAGAAAACAGTGCAAGTGGAAGAAGAAGAGGAATCAGAAGGTGAACCTGAGATAGGTGAGATAGGACCTACTGGCCACCCGAGGAAAGTCCTAAGCTCCGTTCCTACTTCACATAGAGAAAAGTCTACAAAGCACACTGGTTCACAAAAGCCGGCAAAGCAGACTTGGGCAGAATTTATTAAAGCTAAAGGATTCAAACCGGAGAGGTTTGTGAAGGCGAAGGCTTTTGATTCTTTTGATCGTGTGCTGAGCGTGATTCAGCGAAGGAAGTTGGGGCGATGGCTAGTGCAGTGGAAGGGGTACAAGCAAGGAATAGTGAAAAATTTTTATACAGTGGCAGTGAAGGATGAGAAGAAAGCTTTGATTACTGCAAAAATGAGTTCGAAGAAGGTCGTTCAACTCACTCCAGACCATATAGCTGAGTTTCTGAAGATTGAGCGTCCTACTCCTTCAGAGATAGAGTATCCTCATCCCAATCATGAACCAAAGAATAGGCAGGCAGCTATGGAAATCATATACAGTAATCCCACACCTCCCAAGAATGACGGAATCACTTTTCCGATTGGTTTCATGCATCCGGACTATGCTACAATGAATAAGATTATTCATTGTAATCTTTATTGCCGTGGGTCGGAGGGTGCTTCAAAGTTAGAGGAAGTGAACTTGCTGATCGAGTTTATGGGCGATGCGATTATTGATGTGGCTGCATGGATCTTCGAGGATATCTGTCATTACATATCGGCGAAATCTTCTCGCTCGATTCCATTCCCTCAGATGATCACTCAGATTTGCCTTGACCAGGGGATCACTTCGTCTGAGCCATATTCACATGGGGAGGGGGGCATTACTCCCGCTGCATCTGTGTTGGGTCCGCGTGCTAGAGCGGAAGCTGCTAGAGCCACTCAGGCATCTCAGGGTTTGAGAGCCAGGGGTGCATCTTCTAGTTCAGCGCCTGAGCCTATTATTCCTCCTCCTTCGTTGCATGCAATGCTTACTGCCATTCACACAGACATTTTGGAAAATCAGCGTCGTATTGAGCGAATATTGAGGAGGCAAGAGATACAATGGGAAATTCAAATGAATCAACAGGCCTGGAGTCAGTCACTTTATGAAAGATTTGGAGTTGATCCTATGCCTCCTATTCCTGCAGAATATATGTCAGAGTTTGCACCATCTCCTAATGTTGCTCCTCCTAATGTTGCTCCTACTGATGATGTTCCTCCTACTGATATGCCTACTCATGCTGATATGCCTCAGACCCGAGATGAGACAGTGGTTGATGATGATGAAGATGTTGAACCTGAAGATTACTTTGATATATTTGATTGAAGAGTTTATAAAGTTCTTGGACAATGAAAATTTTTTTTTTTTGGGAAAGTTGGAAGTTATTTTAGTAAATTTATTTAAGTTGTAAACATAAGGATGGCTTGGTAGAACCTATGTCACTTATATGTCCATCCTTCTTTTTGTATCTAGTCTTTTTGTTACCATGGTACATTACATCTCTTTTAAGACCTTTTTGATTCTAATGAAAGTAAATTGTTCCATTTTGATCATAAGTGTTATTGATAATATAAATTTTAAGTTTTGATATATATGCATATATGATCTCAGTTCCTTTTTAGTCTAATTTTTATACACAAACAAGGTTCGACTATTGTGTATTGTGCTGTAAGGAATCATTTGGATTTGCTTTTATCAGAAAATCATCCAATCCAGTTGGGATCATGTTAGAGATTTTTCAAGTTCATCAGTTGAAACTTAGCAGGATTGATACAAGTTAATGATGAATTGTTAAGTTCACTATGTTTGATTATATTTTTTTCTTCTGATTAAAAGCATGTATCTATTATATTAGTTTTGTTTCGATTACCATCTATTTAGAAATTATTATGCTCGAGGACTAGCATTAATCAAGTTGGGGGGTGTGATTGTTATGCAATCATGCTATTTCTTAGGCTATAATGCGGTTTGTTTGGGTGATCATGATGCAAAATGGTAATCTAATTGTAGTGAATTATATTTAAGTCATTACTCTTTGCCTTGTAGGATAAAGGTGTTTTTGACAAGATGAAAAGAGCTTAGAGAGATGGGTAAAAGTTTTGAAGCAAGTTGAGGCTTGTCAATCAAAGTTCAAGTACCAGAATTGATCAATTATCGATAATTGCAATGTGTAATTATCGATAGTTACTCTAATCAGCTGTAGAAAAGATCGAAACCCTGCTTTGTTTACAGCCATTATCGATAACTGCATATCATCACTATCGATACTTAAAGCAAAGAAAGTCAGTATCTATAGCAGAAGACACTCACTATCGATATCGGCATAGATATTATCGATAGTGACAGAATTGATGCAGCCCGTATATTCTCAGAGTGAAGCAATTATCGATATCAAGTTTATGGTTATCGCTAATTCAAGAGGTGCTGCAGACCAGTGATTTCTGAATGAGGTTATTATCGATAATTAGTATGCTCATTATCGATAATTGAATGATTTCGTCCACAAGTCCAATCTCCAGTCCAAGGTAGTTATCGATAGTTTTATCATCACATATCGATAACTCAGTTGATCTGATGCATCCCTGAATCCTGCAAGAAGGAATTATCGATAACTAGTTTCCCCACTATCGATAACTTTATCTCGTAGCACCTGCTCAGAAGAGCCATTACCGATAACTGCACTACTAGTTATCGGTAATGGGCGCCGCCATAGCCAAAATATCTTGAAATTCTGACTTTTGAATGGCAACAATGTAATTTATTTTTGTATTTTGTATATAAGGAACTTAGTTCTTGTATGTAATGTTGGTAGTTCTTAGTTTTAACATAGCATACAAGGTTTTTCTATCTTCTCTTAATTTAGATAGTTTGTTTTTTTTATTTAGTTATAATTTGTTAGTGTAACTTTGTTCTTATTTAATTTTAATCTGTAACAAGCTTTCAGTTTAATTTAAATTCTGTTGTTGAAGTTATTTCGATTGTCTTAGTTAAATTATGTTTGAACTTCTATTGAATTTTCTTCTAATCAATATGAGTAGCTAAATTTATACTGGAATGATAAGGGATACTTAATTTATATCGGATGTATTAGTTCACATAATTAACCTGACTAGACAGATTCGGACATTCATTATAAACATGAAATTTACCTATGATCCATGAGGAACTGTCAGCTTTTACTATCTGTTGACAGGAGTACTTGCCACAGGTAGTTCTTAGCAGTAAAGGCGTTCTAAGTGTGCGATTATGTTATTAGATTGTTGTTTACAATGAATATCCTATTTCATGAACAGTTAGTTAAATTTTTATTGTCAAAATTTTCCATTGAGGTCACTCTTCAGTGTATTAAAATGAGTAAAAATTATGATGAACTAATACTAAAGATATAATTGAGTTGAACTTTGAATTCCAGTCTTTTCTATAAGTCAGTAAGATCATAAACAATCCTTGTGTATTTTACACAAATCAAATTTCAACCACCATATCTTTTCTTTCTTTTCTCTACTTTAAACAACAATTGGGAAAGGATTTTCTTGATTCTCAATAACCGCTGATCTCTGTGGACACAACCATGGGACTCCATGAATTACTATGCTTGCAAAGATAGATCCTACGCTTGGGATTGAATTGCACTTCTTACGCGCAAGCA
>JAESVK010027526.1:0-11619 GCA_017140935.1 Hamamelis virginiana | reverse complement strand
CCTCTTTGATTCAATCCATCTCCGTCCGGTAATTTTCGACATCATCAGTTTGACGCCCACCGTGGGGCCCGAAAAATCCAAAATTTTTTGTGCTCCTTCCCTAAAAATTTGCCTCTTCAAAGTTAAGATGGTGGTCACACGTTCCGGCATCAACAACGAGGGAGAACAGGTCATTGCCAGTGCAACCAGCACCCATCCGCCACTTCCCATTGGGCATGCACCTCCTACGGTTCTTCCCCTGCCAATCACCTGATCGACCCCGTCGGTCGACCATCCTCAATTTATTGAGCAAGTTCAGCCTGTAGTCTCACCAGAAAACGATTCTCCTAATCCCGAGATTGGGTCCTCATCCATTAACGATCCTGTCCAACGCCAAATTTTCTACATGCAAAAGCACATTGAGAAAATGACGTCAATAATCCAGAACCTGTCTCGCCAACAGGAGCTTTTTATGTCGAATGGAGTGCAAATTTGATTGATTCAGTAAACAAGGGAGATTATTCCTTGTTAAAGATCAAGATTAATATATTTATAAAACCGCGTGATTGTTAATCTCAATTCAATTGTGACTAGTGAGCATGGGTGTCGAACCACTGGGAAAATGCAGGTTTATAATAAAAGACTATTAGAAGTAATTAAAGTGAAAGAATAATGTCAAATTAAGTTTGTGGTGAAAAGTACTCCGATTGGGTCGAAGCGAAAATGCAGTAATTTAATAAAGCTGGTTAAAACGCGATTACTTTGGTGGAATGAGCGGAACTTGGGTGAGAAGCCCATTGAATATCAATTATACAACTTATATTATAAAATCCTCAATATAATAATTATGTATGGTGGTTCTTCCAACTACAAGAAGGAAGTCCCAAAAAGATTATGAATACAGGACCGGCAGGTTTATCCTTGAAAAGAATGGAATATCGCTATCCATCTTAAATGGGGATAAAGCATGCTGGTTTGTAATCATACCAATAAGTATCATTGCATAATTATATAATTGCAATCACAGATGTGCAATTATATGATATTATATTTAGCGATAGTGTGCGGTAAAACCTTCACAACTATGCAATCACATAATACAAATAAAGGGATGTTTATAAAATAAAATTGCATAAAGAATCCAACTTCATCCTCACCCAAGCTTGGAGTATTAGCTACACATCAATGGAGGAGAATATCCTTTATCCATGACAAGCTCTAAGGGTTCACGGGATGGAAAAAGTAAAATAAAAGCAGTAAGTAAATGACTGAAGAAATAAGGAAAAAGTGACTGAAATAAATAAAGAAAATGGCAGAAATAAATAAAGAAAATGGCTGAAATAAATAAAGAAAATGGCGAAAATAAATAAAGAAAAGGACTTAAGTAAATAAAGAAAATGACAGTAAAAGTAAAGAACAATTCTCAAGTGAGAATTGAGCCATGCATAAAAGGGAAAATTGCAGAAAATTAAAGTACTGAAAGTAAAGACTGTTTAAATAAAGAACAATCCTCAAGTGAGAATTGAGCCAGGCATTAAAGGAAAAATTGCAGAAAAGTAGAAATTGCTGAAAAAGAAAATGACCGAATAAAAAGCAGAATTGAACTGTAACATGAAGTCTATTGAAAATAACAGAGTAATGATTCAGAGCAAAAGTCTTGAACCCTCTTTAAGTCGCCTTTACACGTGTATATATAGAAATGAAATGCAAAAGACGTAAATGCCCTTGAAATATCTCAAAATATCTAAGAAAGCCCTCAGCCGCCTAAGGTCTATCGATAGCGAAGAGGCGCTATCAATAGTACCTCTATCGATAGCGAAATCCTGGCTATCGATAGACATGTGGCACTTTGCCTTTTAATTTGCAGAGATTCTTTGCAGTTCTTTCACACTTCAATTGGCTGCTGTTGATCTTTTCTGAATGCTCTTAAATTCGAGATGATCATCAAGGCTTCATAGGCGACGACTTCGTATTCATATAATCTGCACAGATTTCTAGAAAAAAGATATTTTACCAATTTGTACAGATTTTATACAAAACGAGATATTAAAACACAATTATTTATATAAGAGAACACAGTAATACCATCATTTGAGAGCATGATTGTGATACAATCAAAATCCATTCTCCAGTAAATGTCCCACAGCAGGCTCCGGTTATGCCGACTCAAAGAGCGGTAGTGGATCGTGTTAACGTCTCTCATCAAAGACGAACAAATGGGGAAAGCCACCGATCAGCCCTCCCTCTCAACAGGGAAAATGCTCAGACTCGTACGCACGTGCAGGAGGGCGAGGACAGCAGCTCGGAAGTTCGCTCCCGAAGAAGGCCGACTGATCTTGAAAGGCGCCACCGACCCGTTGAGAATCATGAGAATAATAGATCGTGTGGATCTCGGTCCTCAATACCCCGACTAGCTCGAATAACGACGGCCCGACCAATCACAACGAACACTCGGAGGAACAATCTGCAAATGGATACCTGGCCTGATTGAGATAAGCTTGTTCACACATCCCCATTTACCCCCTTCATCCTTCAAGAGATCATCCCCTAGAAGTTCAAACTTCCAACGATTGATTCTTATGATGGTACGACGGATGCAAGGGAACATGTCCTCACGTTCAAAGATCACATGCATTTGAGAGGCATTTCCGATCCGATCATGTGCAGAGCCTTCCCAGTGACATTTAAAGGTCCGGCCAGAACTTGGTTTCAAATACTCACCCCCTCATCTATAGACTCATTCCATAGTCTCAGTGCGGCGCTCATAGCGCATTTCGTAAGCAGTCACCGACCAAAGAGATCGGCGATCTACTTGCTCAACATCGATCAGGAGAAAGACAAGAATCTAAAGACCTACGTTCATAGATTCAGCTCGGCGCTACTCGAAGTCGACGTTCTAAACGAGGGAGTTGCCATTGCAGCCATGATAAAGGGTTTAAGATGCAAAAGTCTCAGAATCTCATTTGCAAAAAGGGAACCAAAAACCCTAACAGAATTGCTGGAGAGAGCGAGAAAGTACATCGGGGTTGATGACGTATTTGACTCTGACAAAAAGAATAGAGATTCCGATCAGAAGAGGAAAGAGAAAGATCAAGAGAACAAGCGACCGTTTGACAAGAAGCAAAGGTCGGAGGCCGACAGGAAAGACAGATCGCCGGTTCGAAGATTCACTAACTTCACCCCGCTCAAAATGCCCATCAATCACATTTTGAATGAGGTTCAGGGGCAGCCCTTTGTAAAGTGGCCGAACAAAATGAGATCTGATCCTAAGAAAAGGAACAATGACAAATGGTGTGCGTTTCATCGGGACCATGGACACCTTACTGAAGAGTGCTTCGATCTGAAAAACGAAATAGAAAGTATGATAAAAAAGGGTTATTTAAAGGAATTTATTGATCAGGTCCGGAGTGAAAAAGGCAACGCAGCGAAAACCGGTCAGACTGAGAAGCAACCCGATCCCCGACAGCGGCTAGCTGGAGTTATTGACTCGATCCACGGTGGCATCACCTTGGCCGAGGAAAGCAACTCGGCCAGAAAAGCCCATGCAAGAGCAGCAAGATCGACCCCACCCGATCACTCGTGTTATTCAACTCATGTGATACCCCCCGATATGGCTTGCTTACATTTTCTCAAGATGAGATGAATGGCATCCACCTTCCTCATGATGATGCCCTAGTCATTAAAACGGTGATTGCTAACTTCGAGGTATGTAAAATTCTGGTGGACACAGGCAGCTCAGCAGATATTCTCTTTATTTCTGCTTATGAAAGAATGGGAAGGAAGATTTTCGATCTGTATCCAATCAAGGCCCCTCTGGTCGGATTCAATGGCTCATCTGTAAGTCCACTTGGGTGGACCAGCCTCACCATCACAATTGGAGATGCTCCCAAACAGGCGACCCGTGATGCGCAATTTATCGTATTCGATTGCCCAACGGCGTACAACGCAATCCTTGGCAGACCATCGTTGAACGACTTTGGTCCAGCAGTGTCTACTTTGCACCTATCCATGAAGTTCCCCACTATTCATGGAACAGGAGAAACCAAAGGAGACCAGATCATCGCCCGATCATGCTTTAACATCGCGTCAGCACAGGACGCCACCCTCCCGACCATCTAGCAGTTACCTCTTCCACCACCATTACCACCGGTTAGCCTCCCGCTTGAAACTCCACATCCCAACCCGGAGCTAGAGCAACCTGATCAGTCTAAATAGCAATTAATGGGCCTGAACATGGCATGCAGAATCTGAAAGATGAAACTAGCCCATGTTCGACCCCGATTGAAGGCCTTGAAGAAATCAAGCTCCATCCAACCGACCAATCCAAAACAGCATTTATCGGCTCCAATCTCCCCGATCACATCAGGTCCGAACTGATTACTTTTCTAAAAGCCAACAATGACATCTTTGCATGGGGGCATGAAGATATGCCCGGAATAGATCCAGCCATCGCCACACACCAACTAAGGGCAGATCCTTCATTCAAACCAGTTCGACAAAAAAGGCGTGCAGCCTCGGCAGAAAAGGCTATAGCTATCCAAGAAGAAGTTCGAAAACTTCTCCAGGCCGGTTTTATTCGGGAAACATTCAACCCGGATTGGTTGTCTAATTGTGAGGTGGTCAAGAAGAAAAATGGAAAATGGAGGGTATGCATCGACTTCAAGGACCTGAACAAAGAATGCCCAAAAGACAGTTTTCCGCTCCCGCGAATTGATCAATTGGTCGATGCTACAGCAGGTCACGAGCTCTTAAGCTTCATGGATGCCTACTCCGGCTATAATCAAATTTTGCTCCACCCCGCTAACCAAGAAAAAACAGCTTTTATCACAGCATATGGAATGTTTTGATTCACCAGAATGCCCTTCGGGCTGAAAAATGCCGGATCAACATACTAGAGAATGGTAACTCGAATGTTCAAGAAACTGCTCGGGGTGACCATGGAAGTATATATTGATGACATGCTTGTTAAAAGCTTACATGCTTCCGACCACATACAACACCTAGCCGAGGCTTTTACAATCATGAGGCAGTGCGGGATGCGTTTCAACCCGACGAAATGCTCTTTCGGGGTTTCCTCAGGAAAGTTCCTCGGTTTTCTGGTGACAAAAAGGGGAATCGAAGCCAATCCCGATCAAATACAGGCTCTGCTGAATATGGACTCACCAAAAACATTTAAAGATGTTCAAAGGTTAACTGGTCGGATCGCCGCCCTGCATGCGAGAATGCATTTCAACAGTTGAAAATCTACCTAAGCTCTCCACCACTCCACGCAAAACCCGATCAAGGAGAAACATTGTTTCTCTACTTGGGTGTTTCTCCAAATGTTATCAGCTCGGTCCTCCTCAAAGAAGATCAGAACACCCAGAGACCAGTCTATTATATTAGCAAAGTCCTAATCGGCGCCGAGCTTCGTTACCCCTATCTGGAAAAGTTGGCTTTTGCTATCGTGATCTCTGCTCGAAAGCTCAGACAATACTTTCAGGCACACCCGGTGATTGTCCTCACAAATCAGCCATTACGGCACGTGCTTCATCGTCTGGAGACATCAGGAAGAATGATCAAATGGGCCATAGAACTGAGCGAGTTTGATATTCAGTACCAACCTCGGTTGGCCATAAAGGGTCAGGTTTTAGCTGACTTCATTGCCGAATGCACACCCGATTCAGAACAAGGTGGACAACCAAGCGACTTAGAAGCCCTGTCATCCAATCATCCAGAGCAACCGATCAGTTCTTCAGAACAACTTGAGTCTCCTCATTTCTGGAAATTGTTCGTCAACGGATCCTCTAATACAAAGGGATCGGGGGCAGGGATCGTTCTTTTATCTCCCGAAGGAGAAAAAATCGAGTTGGCTCTTCGGTTATGTTTCAAAGCAACAAACAACGAGGCTGAATATGAAGCTTTAATAGCTAGTCTTCAGATGGCAGCTGATCTATCCGTCCAGTATTTACAAATCTTCAGCAATTCACAACTCGTCGTTAATCAGGTAAACGACAATTACGCAACGAAAGAGCCACACATGCAGAGTTACCTGACCAAAACAAAAGTTGCCTTCAACAAATTCAGTCAAATCTCTATCACTCAGATACCCCGTGAAGAAAATTGTCATGCCGACGCTTTGGCCAACTTAGCATCTGCTGTTCGGGCAGATCTTCCCAGATCTGTGGTAATTAAGTTAGCTGAGTACCCATCAATCGATGTTTTGGACAGGCCGGTCTTTTCAATTGAACCAAGCCCGTCATGGTTGGACCCCATATTCAACTACATTCAATCGAGGACACTTCCTCCCGACAAATCGGAGGCTAGAAGGATTAGAAGCAAGGCTGCTCGCTATTGCATTCAACACGGAAGCCTTTATCGCCGATCATTCATCGGTCCATACCTCAGGTGTGTTCGACCTGATGAAGCCGAATACATCCTCAGGGAAATTCATGAGGGAATATGTGGCAACCATGCTGGAGCTCGGTCCCTTGCCAAAAAAGCCGCCCAACAAGGCTATTTCTGGCCTCATATGGAAAAAGATGCCATCGATCTGGTCAAAAAGTGTGACAAATGTCAGAGATTCGCCCCGATCCCACATCAGCCACCCACTGAGCTTGTCCCGATCACAAGCCCTTGGCCATTTGTGCAATGGGGCATTGATATCGTTGGACCTCTACCCCGATCAAAGGATCAGAAAAAATTCCTTGTTGTGGCTATTGATTATTTCACTAAATGGGTGGAAGCCCGACCACTGGCAAACATTACAGAAACCAACATCCGCAGTTTTATTTGGGAAAACCTCAACTGTCGTTTCGGCATCCCAAGAACCCTAATTGCAGATAACGGGACCCAGTTCAACAATAGAGGCCTTCGTAATCTATGTTAGGAACTTGGCATCCGAAACAATTTTTCTTCACCCGGGCACCCTCAAGCAAATGGTTAAGTTGAAGTCACCAACAGAACAATCATTCTTTCATTAGAAAAAAGACTTGATCAATCAAAGGGATTGTGGGTTGATGACCTACCTTCAGTTCTATGGGCATACCATACAACCAGCCGTGTCCCGACTGGTGAAACACCTTTTTCTTTAACCTATGGGTCGGAGGCTGTGATCCCCGTGGAAATCGGCATTCCATCCCACCGGGTCGACTCGTTTAACCCCGATTTAAATGAGATTGATTTACGATTCAATTTAGATATGCTCGAGCATAAAAGAGAGACAACAAGAACCCGAATAGCAGCTTACAAGCAACAAATGGCCCGAGCTTATAACAAGAATGTCAGAAGTCGGCACTTCCGACATGGTGATCTGGTTCTGAAGAAAGTCCTCAACCCGGGAAAATTAGAGCCCAATTGGGAAGGGCCGTTCATAGTTCAACACTACACCCGACAAGGCACATATTGGATCACAGATCTCGAAGGAAAGCAGTGGAAACGACCATGGAATGCCGCACACTTAAAGAAATACTATCAGTAACATGAAATGGTTGGAATTCAAGATTAGAACAGTTGGGATTTTGGATTATGTCTACAATTCATTTTGTAACCCATCGGGACCTCTTTTGCTAAATTACCCGAACAATTATACTTGTATCAACTGTTGTTTCTGTTAATCCTTAATACAATTCATCTTTTACTCACAACATCTTTGCAGTTCAATTTTAACCAGTTTTGACCTATTTCTTGCAGTCATATCTTATGGATTATATCTACAAGACCCAAGGGATTTTGGGCCAATAGAAAACCAAAAATTCTATTGAAACCGGTCAAAGTGATCGGGGGGCATTAAATATTCCTGACTTGATCAATCAGTGAAAAAAAATTTTTGCCTCAGATACTACGGTATCTAATCTAACCTAGGACCATCAGGGAAAGCATGCAAAATAAAGCAGATCGGGAAAATAATTAAAGACAATGATTACCCGATCTGTGGGGCAAGCATAACTCCGCAAAATTACAGAAATGATATTATATTCCAGAGCAGAAATTACAAAGTACTTAGAAAAGGGGAGCTAAAGTCCCGATTACACGAAGCAAAAAAATGAAAAAACTAAAAACTAATCATCAATCTGAATTGATCGATCACGGCTGGTCGGGGTCACAGGATCCCTCACGATCTTTAGCTGGCAGTGCCCCCGGAGTCACCGGCAGGACTGTATCAGGATTCGGGGAGTCGCCTTGAGGAGTCACTATTACCGGAGGGGCCGACCTTCGAGCCCTTGCCTCTTGGAGAGTGACGCCGGATAAGTCTGCCTCGGGATACAGCTCGGCTGTTAGGTCCCGAGCGAGCTGAAAACCGATGGTCAGAAAACCCTTGGCTTCGCCGATCAAAGCACGTCTAAAATCCTCAGACGCCTTATACTCAGCCACCGCCTCCTCCCGAGCAAGGGATTGAGCATTCCGAGCCCTGGCCAGTTCAGCCTCAAGATCGGCTACCCTTTTGGAAAGCAACTCTTCAATCTTTTTGGATTTTGAATTCTCCGCCACCCGAGCCGCCTTCTCTTCAGAGACCTCCTGCGCCAGCCGATCTACCTCGCCCTTCGAGATGCGCAGGCCTTCCTCAACAGCGTTCTTGAGCCTCCAGGCCTCTTTATACCGGTTAATGGCATAGAACCCGGTCAGGGCACTCTGCACACGATCATATAAAGATGAGTAAAAAAATATATAAAATATATATCCAGAAACTCATTCGAAAAATAAAGTTACCCGAACAGCAGTGGTTGCATAATGTTCAGTGAGGTTCTCGAAAACCATGCTCTTCATCATAGATTGGTCGTTTTCGAAATAAACCCCGTTCAGCAAATTGATGCAGGCCTGACTGTCGACCGGCAACGAGCTGTTATTGTTCAAGCCTGGGATGGATAAAGAGGTCGGGGAACGAGAACCCGTGCTCAGCCATTCCCCGGTAGGAGTCCTGAAAGCCCTAAGCCTGGACCCCTCAGTGTTCTGGTCGGGGACCTCTTGGGCGAGCGCCCGCTCGTGCTGGCGCTTCTTCTGCTTCTTCTTAGGGCGAGCAGCCTCCCCGGTCTCTTGCACTGGAGCTTGAGGGGCCGGCTCTTCGACCGGGTCGTCAGCCTCGAGGACATCATCCAGGTTGATCATCTCTGAGCAAGAATATTAGAACAACTTGTTAAAAATTAAAAACCAAAGAAAGGAAAACAAGCGGTGACGATCGGGGTACCTTCTTCAGAATGATACTTTCTTCTTCTCGACCGCTTGTGACCTCGCCTCTCCCGAATCTCCCTCAAGACACGCTCTTCGTCCCCCCGAGTACCGGCTCCGACTGAGAAATTTCTGGACTGGCCAAGGAAGTTCTCGATCGGCTGCTCGTCTATTGTTTTATCTCGGAAAGGACGGTCGATTGGGGAAGAGACTCTCGGAACCAGCTGATACCCCAAGAAATAATCCTTGTAGGCACTGCCCGATTTTATCTGGGTCCAGTGCCGAACTGTCCTTTCAAGGACTTCGAACTTTTCAAGGACAGAATCTGGAGGAGCTGGTGATCGGGGTGATTTCCGAGCTGAGAAAGAAATATTACCATTAGAAAATATAATATATAATGATGAACACAAAGGGGAAAAGCGTATGCATATGATAAGTTCAATCACGAGGAACTGAACAACGAACCTGGTCGGGGAGACCATAGTCGGGGTATCGGGAAGGTGGGCTCTTCGCCATCACCAAACTCCCAACCTACCCCGCTGACAAAAAAGAATTTGTTCTTCCATTCTTTTATTGAAGATGGAAGGCCCCGTATGCCTGGCCTTTTGGATCGGTTCCCAAGATACCACCACCAGGGAGACGCATGGGAATTCTCCTTAATAAAGCACAGGCACATCAGGTCGGAGAAATTCAGCGGCCAACCTTTCGACCGCCAGAGAATCATAAAGCCGATAAGGACCCTCCAAGAGTTCGGCGTCAACATGACCGGGCAGATTCCTAGGGTGTTCAGGGTTTCTCTAATGAAACGTTGAAGGGGAAATCTTAACCCCGCAATGAAAGACTCTTCATAAAAACAAACTTCCCTGGGCAGATTGTCGGTCACGCGAATATTAGCCCCCGAAATTCGGATCCTTACTGAATCGGGGATGTTATACTTGGACCTGATCCTAAACTCTTCCTCCTCTCTAAGAAGGTTGATGTGAACGAACAGAAATGGTGGGTCGGGTAAAAACTGAGGCGGAAGGGCATTGATCGGGTCCACTTCAAACGTATCGGAAGAGGACCCCGATGTGGACGTCTCGTTTGAGTCTTGATCGACGGGATGAAACCTCGGTGGTCTATTGGCTATTTTCTAAAAACTTGAGCGAGAATCCCTAATGGAAAAAACGGAAAAATGACAACGAAGGAAATCAAAACGACGGAGGAGGAATACAAAAGGACGTCGGAAAACTCAAAGACCATGCCGGAAAACTCAAAGAAAGGGGAAAATGGATAACTCAAACATCTACTTAAGCCTTTAAAGTAGAAATATGCAAAAAAACAAACGGTAAAAATGAGAGAAAGGAAAGAAAAATACCTCTGATTAGTTTGAAGGCCGGAAAAAAGCGACTGGAACGGGCTCCACTCGAATAAAGGTTGCTCCGGCGAAGTAATGGCACACTCCGGTGAGGGTTTCGAATTCAAAGAAGCAAAGTGAGAGGAGGGAAGAAGAATTTGCCCCTTTTATAAGCCTCCGATCAAGGGACCAATCAACGTTTGCCGCGTGTCCAAATTCAGTAAATGACGTCATTATAAACATTACTCCCGTCAACCGTCACCTCGAGCACGGCGTCCGAGACGACGCCAGTCACCTCGAGCAGGGTGGGGGTAATTAATGAATGGCGGCTGTTCCATTATGAGGCTGATGAACGGTCCTATCGAAATCCAAAAAATAAATATATTAATCACAAGGAAAGGGTTGGTCGAGAATCAATTCGACGCACCAAAGCGGGTCTACATTTTTGTACTTGCGAAGCTTCCCGAGACAGCGATCAGATTCCCAAGTAGGGGGCAGCTGAAGAGGGTAAAAACCAAACCATCCTGATCAAGCAACGCGATCAAGTAATAATGGGAATATCGGAACCTGTTCGGGAAGATTTGACTTCCCCGAACTACGAAATACCCGATCTACGTATTTTACCAGCTAAGGAACTTATCGTCTAGTCGGGGTTCCTGAATCCCGATCAGCTTACCAACTACTTTCCTCAATCTGTCAAATCCAATACAGATCTGACCGATGGGACGGTTAGGTTTGTGACTACTGCAAGATTGAAGATTAAGGTGTCAGAACCTCAAATCAAGCGTAGGTAAAAGTACGAAATGATGGGTTAAGTAAGGCCTTCCATTAATGATCATGGGGGATGATCACGCAAACATTAAATGTGATTGAGAGTGAATAGAGTGGATTAGGTTACTTAACCACTGAGATGACCTCCATCATGCTGGAGTCAGATAACCTAAATCAACTATATAAAGGTATACTCAACAAACTCAAGGTATACTCTGGTCACACTCTTTAGCTCTAAAATTCTGATATATTCTTCTCGTTTCTAACTTGACCGTCGGAGCTCAATTGGCAGGCACCTCACCGGTGACCATGGATAGTGCTGATGTTCAATCCTTGTATTTCCCTCTTTGATTCAATCCATCTCCGTCCGGTAATTTTCGACATCATCA
>JAESVK010027524.1:0-11742 GCA_017140935.1 Hamamelis virginiana | reverse complement strand
TCTTGCTTAAAAGACTTTCAGCCTTCACAATCATTGACCGATTTTTAGTGTGGTAACATTTGCCCCCCATATTTCATAATTAAAATGAATTATGGAATATATCAGTGTATGAAAATCGGTCTTACATCATTTTTTGACCGATTCAAAATGTCTTTGGCCTATCGTAATAAACCTGTTGAGATAACTCAATACCAAACGTCAAACTAGTTATGGCGTATGGAATCTGTGGCATTAAATGAGCTGTCGTTTTGAAACCATCTTGCAGTAAATTAATACGGCTCTGCCGTTTGGTTGTACGGCTCTGCCAGAAGTGACATCAGTCACGTCTTTTCAAATCTCTTGGGCGCGAAAAAATAGGTTCTAATGATTATCTCTCAAAGGTTTCTTTTAAAACCTCTAGACTTTTCTCATTCTTTACTCTTCTCTCCAACTGCTCTGAGTGTTTTCTTCTTCTCTGGTTTTTCCGACGAACTTCATACGGCAAACCTCGAGCTTTTACCGTCGCCTCTTTAGCAAAGATCCCGTTCTTTCTTTCTTCTTTACGAGTTTCGTTACCTTTTTCGCCGTTTGTTTGGGGTGCTTTGGGTCTTCTCCGCCATTATTCCTGTTCTATCAAGATTTCTTGAGTTTTCTGTAATGGCGACCGGCGGTGAAGAATTTTCTGGTCAATCCCGTCTTCAACAATTTCAAGAAGTTACTCCTAGCGTTATCGCGACTCAGGTATTATCTCCTTTAGATAATTCCTATACTTTAGGTCCTCGTTTCATTGATTCTTCTGTTGTTTCTTCTGTTCAGTCTATTTTTCCAAAACATCAGGATGAAACCTTTGTTTTTGAAAACCCTGATTCAAGAATATTTTATGCTTTAGAAAGTACCCTTTGGTGTTGGCCAACTACTGTTCCTGGTTGGAATGAGTGGTTCGATCGTATTGCTGCGGTCAAGGCCGAAGAATGGAAAACCTCTGGTTTGTATGAGGTTATATATTTTTCTAGGTCTCCCATCATTTTAAATCGGCCTCTTCTTCTTTCTGCTCTCTGTTTTTGGTCTATTTCAACCAATAGTTTTCATTTTAATAAAGGCATGATGACCCCAACATTATTAGACTTGGCCGCTTTATTCGGTCTTCGTCCTTATGGGGGTTACGTGAATGCCAGTACTTCATTCCCTGAGGATGATAGTTCCTTTCCAATTTTTGACCGAAAACATTCTTCTTACAGAAATTTTATTGCCAAGTTTAATCCAAAAAAGGGAGATATATCTCAGACCGAATATATCGCCTTCCTGTTGTTTTGGATAAGCAAATATTTGTTTTGTACTGCGGCCTTTCAAGTGGTAAAGGCCGATTTGAAATTGGCCTATTTTCTTAGTCATGGTCATAAGGTTTCTCTAGGCCCTCTCGTTTTATCTAGTCTGTATCGTGGGGTCTATCATCTCTTGACTTCTGATTTTAAAACCTGGGGTGGCCCCTTATGGATGCTTCAGATTTGGCTTTATGCTTATTTTCCTTCAATAAGTCCAACCTTTTCTTTTCGGCCTAGTGTGCCATCTCTTGGTCATCAATTCATTCATCATACTGGTGTACTTCCTTCTTTTTCCTCTCGTTTCAAATTTTTCTTCTTTGATAAAGACCGATCTCGTTTTTTCATCTATGACAACCCTTCATTTCTCCCTTTGTGGGTAGCCCAAGCTATTGATTTTTCACTTCAGCCTGTGCCCTTGCTAAATTTTTGGAGTAGTGTTTTGACCGCTAGGGATATTCATCACAGAGTTATCATTGAGAAGTCTGCTAATAATCGCTGTGGGGTAGAAACTTATAACCCTCACTATGTAGCCCGCCAATTTGGCTTGATACAATCCATTCCCTTCCCAATAACTTTTTCGGTCAACTGTGGTTCCTTGGAGAGACCAGCACTTGTAAAGGAAGTTGATGTGGAAGGGGTGGACCGAATTTATTCATTAATTCGGCCTGCATCAGTCCCTCCATTTCCCATCAATGAAGATGCTACTGCAGATTTTGATCTTTTTTGGTCTGAGTATCTGAGGCCGTACCGGTCGAATGAGTCTGTTGATAGATTCCTTCTTAGCTGTACTTCTGATAGTGAATCTAGCAACACTGACCATTCATCTTCTGTTCAGTCTGCAGGAGACAAGAGACAAAAGAAGAAAAAATGTATTCCTCTAGACCAGTATGAAGACTATCAATCGATCTTGGCCTTTGAAAAGTTTTATCGGATCAAATGGGTACAATCTAGATTTAGTCAAATTCTTGATGAAATGCAAGATGTAATTTTAAGAAAGAAAAACTTATAAAAGGATTTATTTTTTGAAAAACATCGGTTTAAAAGACGAATAAACTGGGACGCCTTTCATGACCGTTTTAATTCTTTTTTGGAAAACCATAGACCGAATATGCCTACTACTTCTTTGAGTATAGCCGATTTTGTATCTATTGATCCCATAACTCGGCCACCTGAATCAACATCTAATGGTGTTACTTGGAGTGGTCACTTCGCAAATTGGCAAGAAGTCCGAATGTGGAAGGATCGTTCCGTGTATACGCCACTTGATGTTCGATTTAGAGTGGGTAAGTTTCTACTATTTGTGTGTTATATTTTTGATCTGACTGATCCTGAATTCGTATTTTTTGCAGCTGGCCGATATGCTGAAGCTCAAGATCGGCCACTGGCACCTTTGGAACCAATTCTTTCATCAGAAGAAGAAGAAGATGCCCCAGTAGATGCTAATCCTCCTCCTCCTCCTCGCCAACCTAAAAGGAAGGCACCAAGCAAAGCCACCGTCAAAGCTCCAGTGGCCAAGGTGGCCAAGGTGGCCAAGCAGTCCAAAGGCCGACAGGACCTGGATTCCCTTTTTCAATCCTTGGGACAACAAAGTCAGCCTACTCCTTCTGGGTCCCAAACGGATGCAACTCGTATGCCATCGAGTGAACCCTCTTCTCAACTACTCAAACGGTCATCTTAGGCCGATTCCGGAACTCATGCTGCTGCTGACTCCCCTCCCTGCTGCATATCCTTCTCCAATTCGGTCGTCAGCCACACTAGTTCAAACACCTCCTTCAGGTCCTAGTCAAAGTCGGCCTACCTTGGTCGACCCTAGTGACACATTGGCTTGGCTGCGATCTTTTTTGGGTGAATCTACAGAGCCTGTGAAGCCTCCAACTCCGAAGCAGACCGATGTTTCCGAAGCAAAGAGCTATTTGATGGCCGTTTCGACCATGGCTCTTTCAGATGCTTGCAAGGAGTCTGACCGAATAAGGTCTTCTGCTGATGTTCTCTTGTCCTCTCCTGATCTTACCCCAGGCTTAAGTGCGAACCTTCAGGCCTTTGTATCTTCTCTTGCGAATATATTCGTAAGTTATGAACAGGCCTGCAAGGAGATCGAAGAAGGGGAAAAGAACCTACAAAAGGGTGAAGATATGAAGTCCGAGGCTAGAGTTCATTTGAAGAATATGGAGAGCTTCCAGCTGATGATCCAGGAGAGTGGGAGGACTATTTCTGCTATAGCTGACCGAATTGAGAATTTGAAGAGGGAGCTCTGGGACTTGCAGCGAGGGATTGAGAAGGCTGAAGAGGTGAAAGTAAAGGCTAATAAAGATATGATTAATACGGCCAGGACTGCTGAGGAATTATCTAGATCACTCAAAGTTCATAGTGCTCAAATGGAAAAGACAAAGATCCAAGTGAAGTTGGCTTCTGATAGATCGGCCTCTGCTATGGCTGACTGGGCAAAGGCAACGGATTCCTTGAAATTCTCTCTGAGTATATCTTTACCAGCAGATCCTTCATCGGTCGGCCTTGAAACTTTTCAATCCCAAGTTGCTGTTGAAGTGGCTGAGAGAGAGAGCAATCCTTTGGCCATTGAGCCTATTGTACCCCAATCTTAGTTTTTGTTGTTTTTTCTGAACAATTTTCTTTGGCCGTTGAGCCTTTTGGATTATGATAACAATTTTCGGTCATTTGGCCTTATTGTATTTCAGTTACTTTTGATTTTTAATCTTTTACGGTCAAAAGGTGACTCGCTGTTATATTATGCTTCTTTTTTTTTTTATTTCGGCCTCTTAGCCGTTTTTTATTAATATGCCTATTGTTCATATATCTTTGTAGCAATGTTCCCACATAGTAGGATGATACTTCTTAAGATAACGGCCATTAATTGGCCGATTATGGATGTTTGAATCCATATCTTGTAAGTGATAAGCTCCGCCTTTTAATACTTTATAAATCTTGAAAGGTCCTTCCCAATTTGGGGACCATTTTCCAAATTCATTACTCTTGGTACCGACTGGTAAAATAACTTTCCAAACTAGATCATTTTCAATAAACGTCTTAGGTCGAACTTTTTTATTATAAGTTCTAGCGACCTTATCTTTTTGTGCTTTTAAATGATCAAGTGCCATAAGCCTTATTTCATGAAGGTCTTCAAGTTCGGTCAACATGGCGTCTGAATAATCTTGATTTGATAAACAATTTTGTTGCGCCACTCTCATTGACCGAACTGTTATTTCCATTGGTAGAACGGCATCATGACCATAAGTTAACTCGAAAGGAGTTACTCCTGTACTTTCTCTTTTAGAATTCCTGTACGCCCATAATGCTTCAGACAAGAATTCATGCCAAACCCTTGGGTTATCTTCCACCATTTTTTCAATATTGAGTTTCAAAATTTTGTTGGTTGATTCGGCCTGTCCATTGGCTTGAGCATAATAAGGTGTTGAATGAATTATTTCAAAACCATATTCCTTTGCGAAATCCATTACTTCACTACCAGTAAAAACTGATCCTTGATCGGCGGTAATTGTTTGTGGAAGACCAAATCTGTGGATAATGTTTTCTTTGAGACATTTTATTATTTCGGTCTGTGTGACCGTTTTTAGGGGAATAGCCTCAACCCACTTTGTAAAATAATCAGTGGCAACTAAAATGAATGCATGTTTTTTAGAAGATAGTGGGAAAATTTTACCGATTATATCAATAGCCCATCCTCTAAATGGCCAAGGTTTTACGATGGGATGTAATGGAACAGCAGGCACATGTTGAATTGGGTCATACCTTCGACAGGCTTGACATCCTTTAGCGTACTTTATGCATTCATTAAATGAATTCGGCCAAAAATAACCGTATCGTCTTATAAGCCATCTCATTTTTATGCCGGCTTGGTGTGCGCCGCATATTCCTTCATGAACTTCGGCCATAACCTGCATTGCTTTTTCTTGTGATATGCAGAGTAGTAATAGGCCGTCCGGGCTCCTTTTATACAATTCGTCATTTAACAAAACAAATTTCAACGAAAGCCTCTTAATTTTGATGTTAGTCTCTTTGGTCGGATCTTTTAAATACTCAATGATAGGAAATCTCCAATCATTTTGAGTAATATCTAAATTCATTATTCCATGGTCGACTAAAAATAAAATTGAAGATTCAACTCTTTTTTCAATCATGACCGTCTTTTTGAATATTCCTAATGGAATTTTGAAACCTGAGGCTATTTGGGCAATTTCATTGGCTTCGTTATTTTCACTTCTTGGAATAAATTGCATTTCGACCTCGATAAATCGGTCAATTAAATCCCTGGCTTTGTAATAATATTTAATTAGGGACTCACTTAAACATTTATATTCCCCTGTTAATTGTTTAATAACAAGTTGGGAGTCCCCCTTAATTTTTACAGCCACTACCCCTAAATCAAGTAAAATTTCGAGGCCTATAATTAATGCTTCATATTCGGCCTGATTATTAGAGCATTCAAAATCCAATTTAAGGGAAAAACAAGTTACCTTTTTCATAGGTGAAATGATAATAATCCCGGCTCCAGCACTTTCCTCCATTCTTGAACCATCAAAAGTCAGGGTCCAAGGTGCCAAACCAATATTATCAATCTCAATACTTGGAAATATTTCGGGCTCGAGATCGATATTGGGATGATCAGCTAAAAAATCGGCCAACGCCTGGCCCTTTATCGCCTTTTGAGGGACATATACTAGGCTGAATTCAATCAACACTAAAGTCCACTTGGCGATTCTTCCTCTCACAATCGGTCTATTAAGCATGTATTTAATAACGTCGGTCTGAGAGATAATATAGACCTCAAAAGGAATCATATAATATCTTAATTTAATACAAGCAAAATATAAAGAAAAGCATAGCTTTTCAACCGCATTGTACTTTATTTCTAAATTGTTCAAAGATTTACTTAAATAAAATACGGCCTGTTCGTAGCCGTTTTCTTTGTCCTGGGCCAACATAGCACCCAATGAGCTTTCAGAGGCCGATATGTATAATTTGAGCGGCTTCCCTTTTATTGGCGGCATTAAGACAGGTGGTTTGCATAGATATTCTTTTATCTTTTCGAAGGCTTCCTGGTGATGCTTTTCCCACACGAAATCGTCCTCTGACCGAATCTTTAACAAGGGTGAGAATGCTCTGGTTTTGCCTGCACAATTAGAAATAAAACGGCGCAAGAAGTTAATTTGGCCGAGGAATCTTTGTAACTTTTTCTTATTGGTTGGTGCATTAGCATTTTGAATGGCCTTGGTTTTATTGATATCGACCTCAATACCTTTTTGGTGGACTAGAAATCCTAAAAAATTACCGGCCGATACGCCGAATGCACATTTTAAATGATTCATCTTCAATTTGTGTTCTCTCATCTTTTCAAAAGATCTTTTTAGATGTAAGAGATGTGTTTCAATATTGGTCGATTTGACCACTACATCATCCACGTAAACTTCCATGAATTCTCCAATGAATTCATGGAAAATAACATCCATTGCTTTTTGATAGGTCGATCCAGCATTAATTAGGCCAAAAGGCATGACTACCCATTCAAAAGTACCAATGTTCCCTGGACACCTAAAGGCGGTTTTGGATATATCTTTTTCGGCTATAAAGATTTGGTTATAGCCGGAATGGCCGTCCATAAAGGACAACATTTGATATCCTGTGACCGAATCAACCAGCATATCGACCACTGGCATAGGGTACTTGTCTTTGGGAGAGGCTTTATTAAGGTCTCTGAAATCAATGCATACCCTAAGTTTCCCATTTTTCTTTATTACTGGGACTATATTGGATATCCAGTCCGCATATTGGGCAGGCCGTATAAATCTGGCCTTGAGTAACCTATCAATTTCTTCCTTGACCTTTAAATGGATTTGTGGGGCCATTCTTCTTGGTGGTTGTTTATATGGCCTAAATCCTTTTTTGATTGGTAGTTTATGCTCAACTAGAGATCGGTCAAGGCCTGGCATTTCATCGTAATCCCAAGCAAAGCAATCTCTATACTCTCTTAACAGGTCAATCAATAGGATTTTATCTTTTTCTGGTAGGCTTTGATTAATATATATCGGCCTATTTTCTCCTAGAGAAACTTCTTGTAATGGATCTTTAACTTCGGCCGCTTCGTCATTAAGTCTTTTTGGCTCAAGATTCAAATCTTGCCATGTAATTTCATCGATGTTTTCATCGACGCAGTCGGCTAGACTAGCCGACATATTTCTGGTGGCTTCAGATTCGATCAAGTATGCTGTAATCCGAGCCAACGTTTCTTTACATTTTTCTTTTGTCGTCTGATCCATGAATAACTTTGGGAAAATTAATTTAGGCTGTCTACGTCCAGAGAGGATGTAGCAACCTTGGTTGGTCGGCCATATTTGTCTATACCGGAGAATTGTAATGGCATAGCTCCAAAATTATATAATTTTGACTCAACAACATTAGTTGGAATCGGGAAAGGATTGTTATCCGCTTCAATTAATTCGGCCTTACAATCCTTCCACATGATTAACATTTGATGCAAGGAAGAGGGGACACACATATTAGCATGTATCCAATCCCTTCCTAGCAAAGCATTGTAGTTGGCCTCTGAGTCCATTACAAAGAATGTTGTTAATCTAGATGTACTGCCAACCGTTACTTCTATAGGAGTTATTCCTAATGGCTGTACTGGGCTGCCAGTAAAACTGGCAAGCGAAATTTCGGCCGGTAGAAGATCGGCCTTTGTTTTCCCTAACCTCTTGAAAACGGAAGTTGGTAAAATATTGACCGAAGCCCCATTATCAATTAGGACTTTAGAAATTGGTCTTCCGTTGAAATTAGCTTTTATATACAGTGGTCGAAGATGTTTAGTCATGTTACTTGCTGGTTTTGGGAAACAGATCCCACCGCAAGTTATACCTAATTGTTGTTTGACCAACGATTCTGGCCGACTATCATTTGAAGATAAACAAATGGTTAATCGGCCATCTACTTTAACATCTATATCATCTTCTAGATATTTTGGTTGGTCTTCTTTTGCTTGAAATTCACAAGGGAGGGTAAAGACCATGTTTACCTGGCTTTCAGTTGGCAATGTCCCAAATTGGATGAAATGTTCTCCGGGTTGCCTCTGATTGTATTTTTATTCTTTTCGACCACCAGGTTCTGTTTTGCCCCCTTTGTTGTTGTCAGCCCGAACCCACTTGTTCTGACCAATTCTGATACCTCCTGTCCGTGCTAAGATTTGTTTTCTCTGTTCCGCAAATCTTCTCTGTGCACGCCTCAATTATGTTTTGGTTAATTCGGTCTCCCTGTGCTGAGGGAACTTGGGATGTCTGACCTGTAACCATTTATTATTAGGCTGTGTTTGTGGAGGTTTGACCATTCTAGGTCGAGGAGACATCTCCATTTTCGCCCCAGGGGATGGTGGCTTCTCTCTACTTCCTTTGGCCATCCAGGCCTGAGGAGATTTTTCGGCCTTATTTTTTGGGGATGGCAGTTTCTCTTTATCGGAGTCGACCCACTACAACAAATTGACCCTTTTGCAACAAATTTTTTTGCGACAAATTATTTTTTGTCGCAAAAGACTATATTTCGCCACAATAATTCATTTTGTGGCTAAGAAGTACCAAAACAATATATCTTTCCGACAAAAATATTATGTTGTCGCTAATTCTTATCGCAAATACTCTCCCACCAAAAAATTCCCACCAAAAAATTAGTGGGAAACCATTTTTGGAACAAATTCTATAATTTTGTCGCTAATTGTTGTCGCAAAAAACCTTTTGCAACAAAATGATTGATGTCGCAAATAAGTGTAAATATTAATTTATATGAAATTTTTTATTATTATATTTGCGACAAATATGTTTGTTGCAAAAAATGATATATTACAACAAAATTAGGATTTGTCACGAAAACTGATTTGTTGTGACAAATCTATTAGTGTGTCGCTAAATATGCCTATCGGCAACGATCACATTTTTGTAGCTAAAAGTAATGTTTTGTGACAATGCCTAATTTTGTTGCCAAAAAATGACTTTTAGCAACAACATTACAAATGTGTCACAAAAAAGTGACATATTGTTACAAACTTATACTTTTGTCGCAATAGTCATTTTTTGCGATGAAAGTCAATATTGTTGCCAAAAGTGATTAATTGCAACAAGCAAAAACTTTGTCACAAAAGTACCATTTAGCGATGAAATTATAAATGGGTCGCAAAATAATGCCATTTAATGACAAGCATGTACTTTCTTGCAAAAACATTTTGCAATGATTAATTAAGTTGTCACTAAAAGTGTGTTTTAGCGACAGTGGTTGAAGTTGTCGCAAAATGAAAATGACTTAATTAATCATTACAATAAGGATTTTTTTTTAAAACATCCCTATAAATCCTTGATATAAGCATTTTATTTAAAGGTATTGTTAATATAACAAATAAAAAATTTGAAATCTTAAGGAACTTATGGTATAAAATTAGATCTCGTGATATAAAGTTCTAAATTCATGAATTTTTGGATAATATTCTCTCAACATAACAAATAGAAAATTGGATTAGATGTTCTAAATTTTTGGAATTTAGAACTTGTCATTTTCAAAAATTGGACCTCGTGGTATAAAGTTTTAAATGTTATCACAACAAAAATTAATTATGTATTATCAAAAAAAAAAAAAAAAAAAACCTTAATAATATTAGGGGCGAATACCAAGAAGTCCCTCAAATCTCTCAAGTTTACCGAGATGTCTACGTAGTGAAAATATTTTGTCGAAAAAAATGAAATTGCCCCAAACATAGTGAAAACACTCCACACAGTGAAAATACCCAACACAGTGAAAACAATTGTACCAGGTGTTTTCACTGTGTTGGGTAATTTTATTATGGTGTGTTTTTTCACTATATTAGGTTATTTTCACTGTGTTGGGTATTTTCACCATGCTAGAGTGTTTTCACTGTGTTTGTGACAGTTTTGTATTTTCGATAAAATGTTTTCACTATGTGAACCTCTCGATAGTGATGTCAAATGTGTTTATCTAATCCAACGGAGAGTTTTTCTAAATGTCATTGATGATTGACTCTAATCAAGTAACCTCACTCAATTTCGTACTAAGTGCACCTTGTAATTTACTAGCTCGAGTAACATATGCATGGCTAACTATACGAGATATTTCTAAAAATCTACCATTGAATTGAACAAACTTCTTATGAATATCATATTGTCAAAAATCATAGTAATCCAATAGTCGGTTTTTTAAAAATGGCAATATGAAAAATTGTCTAATTTGTTCTTTAAAAATATCACTAATCTTCTATAATCATTATTCAAAAATTGACCGTTGGATTGCTCTAATTTTTTGTGAGCATGGTATTCATAAGAAATTTGTCTAATCCAACAATGTGTTTTTCTAAATATTATTTTATATATATTTAATGGTTATTAAAGAATTTAAATCAAATGAAATTAAATATTTATATTACTGCATGTAAGGTATCTCAAGCTAATACTTAGCCTAGTGGTTAGAATTGTTACATAAAGCTTTTATCTTAAAGAGGTAAGGGAATTAAATCCCTTAGCATGTAATTTTATTAATTTTATCAAAATGAGTTGTGCTGGGCCAAACGAGCTATTGGACGCGCCAAAGGACGGATCGAATCAGATTGGACTAATGGATCAATTCGAGCCGCTTAACGCTTCTAATATTGTTTTTTATAGTTATATGAGTCCTGATCTAATCACCATATGGTTACATAAGTTAGGTAAGCACGAAGTCCATAAATAATTTGTGGGATGCATTTTTCGAAAAATTGACCGTTGGGTTATAAACTTTAGTTATAGATGTCTTGCATGCCAAAAATCACAATGATCCAATGTCAGAATTTCCATATATAGTTACTTCCTCCGTCCCACAAAAGTTGTTTTTCTTTCTATTTTGGTCCATCCCAAAAATTGTTGAGCATTGAGAGAATCAATGCATAAATATTATGCTTTTTCCAATAACACCATTTTTTGTTTACTTATTGAAGTCATTTATGTAAAAGGTAAGATAGACATAAGGGGTAAATTTGGAAACAAAAAATTAAGGATGACATGTAAAGTGTAATAATTGCATTTTCTACTTATGAATTTCATAATCACCAAAAATCACAGTGATCCAACGATCAATTTTGGAAAAATCACAGTGAAAAATTGTGACTTTTTTGTTCTTTAAAATGTCACGAATTTTTTTCATTTTATATTTTTAGAAATTGACCGTTGGATCAAAGTGATTTTTGGTGAACGTAAAATTCATAAACAGTTCATCTAATCCAACGGCCAATTTTTCAAATTATAATTTATATTTGGCCATATAGAGATTATCTTATGGCAAAGTTGCGTAGAGTGTTATAATAGAAATCCAAATTATTTAAAACATAAAAACTATTGTAAATTTGGTGGATGACCACCCATCTTCTACCTATGTAACCTCTATA
>JAESVK010027506.1:0-10101 GCA_017140935.1 Hamamelis virginiana | reverse complement strand
GTTTATAAATTATTAATTCTGATCACTGACGGGGAATAATCTCCCTCGTCGTACCAGTCGATCAAATTTTGGCGCCGTTGCCGGGGAGCTACGGTTTATTTACAAAGAATTTTTGGGATTTAATTTAAGTAGTAAATATTAAATACTGTTCATAGTACTACATATACATTCTTTATACTGTTAATATCTAGATATTATAATTATCATTTTTTATTCATTATTCTTTCTTCTCTAACGTCAGGTGGCTGAAATCAGGAATTGGGAGCTTCACTCCCGCGCGCTTAAAATAACAAATTAAAAGCTCAATATTATCTGCTCACAATTTGTTTATTGTAATTCCTTGATTTTTTGTGGAGACCAATTATATGCGGGGTAGAAGGTCGTTGTCTTTTAACGTAATCCCTTTAGACTCAGAAATTGAAAGAACTCTGAGAGCTGTTAAGGCTTCTCAAAGTCATTCTAGCGAGTCAGTGCCTTCGCATCTATCTGAAATGGCTGAATCATCTGCACACACTGCCATGTTACCAGCGGATAATATTCAACCACCACCAGGTCTTAAAACTTTGAGGGATCACTTCATGCCCAATAGTTTTAATCCACCCTCCTGTATCCAAATCCCGCACATAGAGAATCTCATCTATGAGATTAAGCATGCTACCATTCAGATGCTTCCAACGTTCTATGGGTTAGATAGAGAGAACCCATACGACCATTTGCAGGAATTCTTAGGAATTTGTTCTACTATCAGAATTCAGGGGTTCCATCCAGAATCCCTGAAATTGTTTTTATTCCCGTTTTCCCTGAAAGACAAGGCCAAACACTGGCTTTGTACTCTCCAAACCCCTGTCCCTATTACCACTTGGGAACAGCTTCAAAAGCTATTCCTGTCTAGATTTTACTCTGTCGGTAAAACACATCAGATGCGACGAGGTATAACCAACTTCGTCCAACATGAACAGGAATCTTTCCACGAAGCCTGGGAAAGAATGAAGGAACTCCTTAGATTATGCCCCCATCATGATGTACCCAAGTGGCAAATCATTGAGTCTTTTGTTAGAGGTTTAACAGAGGGTGATACACAGACAGTGAAATCTGCCTGTGGGGGAGCCATTTTAAGTAAAGGTGAGGATGAAATGTGGGCATTATTTGAAGCGTTGAGTGAGGATTCGTTCTACATGGCCTCAATGTCTTTAGGTAACCGTGATGATGCGTTAGCAAAGAAACCGTCTCCCAAAAAGGGCGGTATTTATGATGTAGACACCCAAGTTCTGGCAAATAAGCAAGTTGAGGCTCTGTCTCAAAAGCTTGACCAATTAATCGCGGCACAAGGGCAATCTTCAAAAGCCCATGTGAAACCTGTCAACTTGGTGTGCAATATTTGCACTGACCCCACTCACGAGACCCCATATTGTCCTATGGCAGGCCAGTACCCTGAGTTTGTCCAAGAGCAGGTTAATGCTGCTCAAGGATATGCACCACCTAGGAATGATCCGTATTCCAATACTTACAACCCTGGGTGGAAGACTCACCCCAATTTCCAGTGGTCTAGCCAGCCTAGAGGATCCAATCCTAGTCAGCCTGCAAGACTCCCATATAGCAGTAACCCTGCTATCAGTCAACCCTATAGACCACCATTGATGCAATCCCAGTACCCCAGTTATGGTGCTCCTCAAGCACCTGCACCCCAATACCAGAGTCAAGCTGTGACTCAACCACCACCACAACCTCATAGAACTCCTGGTTTTGAGGAACAAGTCTTAGCTACCCTGAAAAGCCTCGAGGCTTCAGCCCAACTCACTCATTCCCATTCCCAATCCATTTCAAAGTTAGAAACCCAAATGGGTCAACTAGCGGCTTCATTTAGTCGCAGAGAGGAAGGGAAATTCCCGAGTCAGGCTGTTGCCAATCCCAAGGGAGCTTTTGTAGCTGAGAGTTCCACTTCTCAGAACCCGCATATTAATGAGGAAGTTAAGGCTGTTTCGGTCTTACGTAGTGGGAAGGTGGTAGATAATAAAGTAGGAGAGATAGAGAAAGAGATAGAGAGGGAGAAAGAGAAAGAGAAAGTGAAAGTGAGAGAGAAAGAGAGGGAAATAGAGAAAGAGCCTGCATTTGAGAAAGAGTCTGAAGCGTCGAGGGATAACTTTCCCGCAGCTATAGACAATCCAGTGGCATCGTACGTGCCGAAAGCCCCATTTCCATCCGCGCTGATTGCGCCTGAGAGGAGAGCGAAGAAAGGGGCAAGCATGTCGGATATGTTAGAGGTGTTTAAAAGTGTCCATATTAATTTACCTCTGCTAGATGCCATAAAACAGATTCCTTCGTATGCCAAATTTTTGAAGGAAATGTGCACACAGCAACGCAAGGAGCGCGTGCATTTATCTAAAACCATAGCTCCAGTTGATATTGCTAGTGCTGTGTGTCAATTCCAAGCCCCAATTAAGAGAAAAGATCCAGGAACGCCAACTATACCTTGCTTCTTAGGAAGCCACTTCATTGATAGAGCGTTAGTTGATTTTGGCGCAAGTGTGAATATTCTTCCATATTCAATTTACGCCAAAATGGAGCTTGGAGCACTCCAAACCACACCTACTATTCTTCAATTCGCAGATAGGTCCACAAAGGTACCTAGAGGTATACTGCAGGATGTTTTGGTTAAGATAGATTCGTTCGTCTTTCCTGCAGATTTCATTGTCCTAGATATGGAGCCTGTTGATGTCACTAGGCCCCAAATCCCTGTTATAATAGGACGACCTCTTCTAGCAACTGCTAATGCAGTCCTTCATTGTAGGACTGGCATTATGAAGGTGTCTTTTGGTAACATGAAAACCAGGCTGCAGGTTTATAGTGCAGCTAATCAACCTCATAACTTTGAGGATTGTTCTTTTGTCGACATCATTGATACGGTGGTAGAGGAAGCTACACCGTATCTTCTGTCCAAGGACCCGTTAGAAACATGTTTAAATTACTTTGGGTTCGAGGACCATGATTTGGAGCACTCGTTTATGGAGGTAAATCTTGTCTTAGATTCTGCCTCCTCTGTAGAGAAACTGCCATGGAGACCTAGGGTTGAGCCACTTCCATCTATTGCCAGTGTCCCTTCGCCTACGTCTTTTGAGTCTCCGCCGCAACTTGAGTTAAAGCCTCTGCCGGCTAATCTCAAGTATGCATTTTTGGGTGATAGTGACACCTTGCCTGTTATAATTTCATCTGCATTAAACTTAGAACAGGAAGGTAAGTTGTTATCCATTTTGAAAGAGCACAGAATAGCCAAAGGATGGTCGGTTGCTGATTTAAAGGGTATAGACCCGTCTATCTGCCAGCACCGTATTCACCTAGAGGAAGGTATGAATCCTTCTAGAGATGCCCAACGTAAATTAAATCCAAATATGAAGGAAGTAGTTAAAAAGGAAGTTTTGAAACTACTGGATGCGGGTATCATTTACCCCATTTCAGATAGTGAGTGGGTTTCCCCTACTCAACTGGTTCCTAAGAAGTCTGGAATAACAGTGATAGCTAACGAGGAGGGTATTCTAGTCCCTACAAGAGCTACCACTGGTTGGAGAGTCTGCATAGACTATAGGAAATTAAATTCCAAGACTAGGAAAGACCACTTCCCTCTGCCTTATATTGACCAAATTCTGGAGAGATTATCAGGGCAGAGCTTTTATTGCTTCCTAGATGGCTATTCAGGGTATAACCAAATAGCGGTTTACCCCGAGGATCAGGAGAAAACAACGTTTACCTGTCCATTCGGGACATTTGCATTTAGGCGTATGTCTTTTGGCTTATGCAATGCCCCGAGCACGTTCCAAAGGTGTATGACTTCTATCTTTTCTGATATGATAGGAGACTATCTGGAAGTGTTTATGGATGACTTTTCTGTTTTCGGTCCTTCTTTTGATGAATGCCTCTCTAATCTCTCAAAAGTTCTTAAGAGATGTTGTGAGACAAATCTTGTTTTGAGTTGGGAGAAGAGCCATTTTATGGTTCGTGAGGGCATTGTGCTAGGGCATATCATTTCTAGTAGGGGGATAGAGGTAGACAAAGCTAAGGTAGACTTAATTGCAAAACTACCTCCTCCTACTACTGTTAGGCAGATCCGGTCCTTCCTTGGACATGCAGGATTTTATAGGCGTTTCATTAAAGACTTTAGCAAAATAGCAAAACCAATGTGTAATCTGCTAGCTAAAGATGTAGAATTTAACTTTGATAAAGCCTGTATAGAGTCCTTCAATAAACTGCGCTTAATGTTGATTTCGGCACCTATCATGCGAGCTCCTGATTGGTCACTTCCTTTCGAGCTAATGTGTGATGCCTCCGATTATGCTGTGGGGGCGGTGTTGGGTCAGAGGGTAGATAAGGCCCCTTTTGTTATTTACTACGCAAGCAAAACATTGAATGAGGCTCAGTTAAATTACACTACGACTGAGAAAGAGATGCTTGCTGTAGTTTTTGCTCTAGATAAATTCCGATCCTATCTGTGGGGATCGAAGACTATTGTGTACTCAGACCATGCCGCTTTGCGGTACCTACTCTCTAAAAAAGAGACTAAGCCTAAGCTGATTAGGTGGATTCTCTTATTGCAAGAATTCGATTTTGAGATTAGGGATAAGAAAGGGTCTGAGAATGTCGTTGCTGACCACCTCTCTAGGATTGTAGTTGAAGAAGAGAGTGACCCTACGCCTATTAGGGATTCTTTCCCTGATGAGCAGCTTTTTGCTGTCACTCATTCCACCTTACCCTGGTATGTTCATATAGTGAACTATCATGCCACAGGCCTTGTACCATCTCTTTGGTCGAAACAAGAGAAGGATCGGTTCTTTTCGCAAATAAAATATTATTATTGGGAAGATCCTCTCTTGTTTAAGTACTGTGCGGACCAGGTCATACGTAGGTGTATTCCTGAGGGTGAAATGCAAGACATTTTGAAGTTCTGCCACACTCTAGCATGTGGAGGACACTTTAGCGGGAAAAAGACTGCCGCTAAAGTCTTGCAGTGTGGGTTCTTCTGGCCCACACTATTCAAAGATGCAGTGGACTTCTGTAAGTCCTGTCAAAACTGCCAAAGAATGGGTTCTATGTCTAGAAGGGATATGATGCCTCTTAACCCTATTTTGATCGTCGAAATTTTCGATGTTTGGGGCATCGACTTCATGGGACCTTTTCCTATTTCGCATGGCTTTGAATATATCTTAGTGGCTGTAGATTATGTGTCCAAATGGGTAGAAGCCATAGCCACTAAGACCAATGACCACAAGGTGGTATTGAACTTCCTCCAAGAGAACATTTTCTCTAGGTTTGGGTTTCCAAGGGCCATCATCAGTGATGGAGAGTCACATTTTAATAATCGACCCTTTGCAAATCTCGTAGCTAAGTATTCTATTACTCATAAGGTTGCAACCCCTTACCATCCTCAGACTAGCGGGCAAGTAGAGGTTTCGAATAGGGAAATTAAGCATATCTTAGAGAAAACTGTCAGGCCTGATCGAAAGGATTGGTCATTGCGTTTAACTGACGCATTGTGGGCCTATAGGACTGCTTATAAAACCCCTATTGGTATGTCTCCATACCGTCTAGTCTATGGCAAACCGTGTCATCTCCCGGTCGAGTTAGAGCATAAAGCACTTTGGGCCATTAGGAAGTTTAACTTTGAAATGAAGGAAGCGGGTTCTCACCGCAAGCTTCAGTTAAATGAGCTCGAAGAGATTAGGCGTGAGGCTTACGAGAATTCTAAAATTGCAAAAGCCAAAATGAAAGAGTTTCATGACAGACACATCAACAGAAAATCTTTTGAACCTAATCAGAAGGTGTGGCTGTTTAACTCTAAATTAAGGCTATTTCCTGGAAAGCTTCGATCTCGTTGGGATGGACCTTTTGTAGTAACTAGGGTTACTCCTCACGGTGCTGTAGAAATTCAAAACCCTCGTACTGGTGTGTCCTTCTTTGTGAATGGACAAAGGCTTAAGCCTTTTATCGAGGGTATTACCGATAGTGAGGGCATTCAGGATGGTTTGGTAATTGAGTCTGTCAGTTTGGAAGACCCAACCTACCAGTTTGAATAAAGAGGAAGTTCACGTCTAGCTAAAGACGTTAAATTTAGTCCCACCCACCCAACCCTTATACATACATTCATCTAGTCGTAACATTTGGTCAAACATTGAGGACAATGTTTACTTCTAGTTGGGGAGGGTTTGTATATTTCTATTAATATGTTATGCATTTAAATATAATTGATTTATTTATTGGTTCATTTAATTTGTATATACATAATAATTCACTATTTATTGTTTATCATTCTTGTGTACATGTTAACCCAGTATGATATATAGATTATTAGTATAGAATTTGATAAATAAACATGTATTACAATGTGAGTTTATTCTTTCATTTATATCAATTCTAGTTGTCTATTTTCTATACATTAATTGATAACTTTACTGTGATTAGCCTGTATTCAATCTCGCACATGCACGAACTTGGTTTAAATCTTTATACTTGGCAATTTGAGTATTTGATAAAACCTGTTATAAAGTGGAGACTTATGACATTTAAAGCAAATTTTGAACCATTCGATTATTTCTTGGGACTTAAATATTCATCCTATCAAATCCTTGGTTATTGCTTTCCTGTTATATTATGCATAAATGTTCAATTCATGCGTATGTTAGAATGCGAATAACTTGTTAATCAATTGAGAATATTGTGCACATTTTTGAAAAATGATTTAAGGCCATTTCTTTCGAGTTTTTGAGCCGTGTTAATTATTGTTAGAGTTTAGGACCCCCGTAGTACCCAATTTTGAACCGACAAGTTGCCAATTTCTTCAATAACTTAGCAAGCCATGGGTGACGAGATGTCTTTTATGCATTTAAATAGTACTTAGAGTAGTTAATATGATAATTTAGTCAAAATAAGCCAAAATGGGAAAAAGTCAAAATTTTGACTTCTCTATCGATAGCCAAACAAGCGCTATCGATAGACAAGTTTGAAATTTCAAAAAAAAATACACTGCGGGACAGAACCTATTGGCTATTGATAGCGGCAGTTCGCTATCGATAGAGATCGCGAGGATTTGGCTTTTTAAGTCTTCCCGCGTGAAAAACCGTCCATTTCCACCGTTATTCCGCCTGAAAACTCCATTGCCGCCGTGTCCCTTCACCTTCAAGCTCAGTTTCCGACCACCTCAGGCCTCCATTCCGCGCAGGATCGATTCCATAGCGATCCTTGCGCAGTATACCACATTTCTGACCGATCAGTTTTCGCATTCGCTTCATCCCATTTTTGACGCCTTTTTGCACGAGCTTCGCATTCCGGCGAGGGCAGTTGCTTTTTCAGAGACCTTTTCACCTTCTATCCTTCGTAAGTATCTGTTCACATTCTAAAAATTTGAATTTTTCTTAAATTGGCTTAATTTTGTGTAAATTATCATTGCATGACTTAGTTTACGTGGTTATTGCATGTAAAAAAGTTAGAATAGAGTGTTAGGTTTTTGGAGTTTAAAATAATAATGAAACTTGTCCTTGCGTTTGTTACACTGAATTTGTGGAGTTCTGAATCTGTGGAGTTGTTAATCTGTGGAGCTGTGAAAATAAGCCTGGATGTTAGGCTATGCATGGGAATGCATGGCATGCATGGGCATGCATGCATTGGTGCACGTGATTAAAAGAGTTATTGAACATAGCCTGGATGTTAGGCAAGTCCTGATAGGATTTAAAAAAGAATTGTCATGTGGGTTAAATGAGTTGGCTGTGCTGTGTGTTGCTTATTATTATTGAAAAATATATATATTTGAGTACCTCTGAAAAAATTCTACTGCTAACTATGTTCCTATCTACTGCCGTGTGGTTCTAAAAAAATATACAGAGCTATGGTTCGCCAAAAGACCACCGGCCGGAAGGGCGTGGCATTCCAGGAGCCGGCACAGCCAGACTCTCCCGACAGTTCAGATTCTGAGTGGCAGCCTGTGCCAGTGCAGAGACCATCTGATAGGGGTCAGTCTTCAGCCCAGCCACCACGAGAGGAGTACATTTATGAGCAGCCAGATATTGGAGAGACAGGCGAGCCGCGCATGTCTCGCGACTTCGAGAGTTATGCCGAGACCGAGACCGGGTCGAGGAGAGTACCGACCCGGCGAGCTGCTAGACCCTGGCCAGTGATCCTCTCGTCGTGGAACTTCAATGTCGAGAGGTACGTGGATCCGAAGGCCTTCCGATATGAGGGCCTACTGGTGGAGATCCTGCAGGATAGACACCTCAGCACCTGGCTGAGGAAGGGAGCCGGGTATATGGCTAGTGTGGTGCGCCAGTTCTACACCACAGCACACACAGCCGAGGACCAGCCCGAGACACTCCAGGCAGAGGTTGGGGGCCGCCCAGTCAGATTCACTATAGACGACATCGCTACCTATCTGGGGTGCGGACGTCCGTCAGTATCAGCGGCAGAGAGCACCTACTTACAGCTGACAGAGAGTCAGTGTGCCGATGCGGTGTGTGTGGACCGGAGTTTATTTGATGGGATGTACTTTACGACCGGGAACATGCATCCATCGTACGCAGCTATGAACAAGCTGCTCTACTGCAATCTGAGGGCCAGAGGCACGGATTCACAGATACCAGTGGAGTCGGTGAGGCTATTGCTGGAGTTTCTGAGCGACCACCCCATGGATATCGCGGCGTTGATCTTCAGCGAGATACGCACTTTCATCGCCACTCAGCCACGGAGCAACATGCCGTACCCCCAGATGATTACAGCATTTGCATTGGGTGCGGGTGTTGTCTCCGATGAGCCACTGCGATGGGGCGAGGGTCCTATCACCCCGACTACACTTGCGAGGAGTATGGCTGCTAGGCCGAAGAGGCCACGTGCTGAGACCGCTGGTCCATCAGAGCCTGCTCCTGCTCCAGCTCCGACTCCGACTCCAGCTGCTCCGTCAGATGCCAGTTCTCAGGGATGTTTCACTCAGATCCTAGAGAGACTGAGGGCATTGCTACACATTCAGCAGAGTCAGTCCGCCCAGCTCGATAGGCAGTCCGCCCAGCTAGCCAGGCAGACAGCTATGATGGAGAGGCAGTCCGCCCAGCTCCGGGTTATGTGGCGTCGTATGGACGGCGAGCCGATTTCTCAGGCCGACCGCGCGCTTTTTGATGAGCCACAGCCTGATCAGAGATTCGACATCCCACCTGGGGATGAGCAGTGATGAGATGACGCTCAGCTTGAGCTTGGACAGTGTTTCTTTTTTGAAAACTTCTTTGTTTCTGTTAGTTAAAACTTTTTAAGTTACAGTCAGGGTTAGGTTAGGTATTTAGGATGGTTAGGGTAGTAACCTGAACAAATTACAACCATCCTAATTTTGCAGTCTCCAAACTCTTTTTTGTTACAACCAAAAATCATTATAAGCTTATAAAGACCTTTTTGATTTTAAAATATTGTGCATTATTCTCTTGTGATTACTTGCTTATTTAAGTTTTATTTATGTATGAATTGTATCTCTGCATATATAACTCTGTTATTTTATCTCTCTTTGGTCGTTTAAATTAGAGCTTAATGTATAAGTTTTGAACTTGTATATTTCCATTTGGGAACTCTGGGTTACTAACCTTTTCAGAGTGAACATCATTGCGAGTGACCATCAGTGAGAATTTTGAAGTTGAAACTAACTATGGGTTAACTCTCATACTCTTATTTACAGTACTTTGAATTTTATCAAGTTCATCCTCACTACACATTGAATACTTGCTAATTTCTTGTTAAAGATAGCATTTCTTGTATTATAAATGTTCAATTATGAATGATGATATATCTGTGGATAAAACTCCTACTGTGTACACAGTATATTGTTAAAATTCTTTCTAACCAATTCTTTTATTTATTCATGTTTGTGAGTATCATTTCTGCAAACTCTCACGAGACTTCACTCGTCCACGAAAGGTAACTTAGTGGTTTAAAAGGCTTATTGCATACGCTAAATGCAATCGCGTTTCCCTGCGAAAGTGGCTTTTCAATTTATAGATTTAGCTTTTTGCTAAGAGACTAGCAAAACCTAAGTTGGGGAGTGTGATTGTACCCCAATCATACCATTCAACTATGGTATTTCGATGTTCT
>JAESVK010027438.1:0-11757 GCA_017140935.1 Hamamelis virginiana | reverse complement strand
AGAACATCGAAATACCATAGTGGAATGGTATGATTGGGGTACAATCACACTCCCCAACTTAGGTTTTGCTAGTCTCTTAGCAAAAAGCTAAATCTATAAATTGAAAAGCCACTTTCGCAGGGAAACGCGATTGCATTTAGCGTATGCAATAAGCCTTTTAAACCACTAAGTTACCTTTCGTGGACGAGTGAAGTCTCGTGAGAGTTTGCAGAAATGATACTCACAAACATGAATAAATAAAAGAATTGGTTAGAAAGAATTTTAACAATATACTATGTACACAGTAGGAGTTTTATCCACAGATATATCATCATTCATAATTGAACATTTATAATACAAGAAATGCTATCTTTAACAGGAAATTAGCAAGTGTTCAATGTGTAGTGAGGTTGAACTTGATAAAAATCAAAGTACTGTAAATAAGAGTATGAGAGTTAACCCATAGTTAGTTTCAACTTCAAAATTCTCACTGATGGTCACTCGCAATGATGTTCACTCTGAAAAGGTTAGTAACCCAGAGTTCCCAAATGGAAATATACAAGTTCAAAACTTATACATTAAGCTCTAATTTAAACGACCAAAGAGAGATGAAATAACAGAGTTATATATGCAGAGATACAATTCATACATAAATAAAACTTAAATAAGCAAGTAATCACAAGAGAATAATGCACAATATTTTAAAATCAAAAAGGTCTTTATAGGCTTGTAAGATTTTTGGTTGTAACAAAAAGAGTTTGGGGACTACAAAATTAGGATGGTTTGTAATTTGTTCAGGTTACTACCCTAACCATCCTAAATACCTAACCTAACCCTAACTGTAACTTAAAAAGTTTAACTAACAGAAACAAAGAAGTTTTCAAAAAGAAACTGTCCATGCTCAACACTGAGCATCATCTCATATCACTGCTCATCCCCAGGTGGGATGTCGAATCTCTGATCAGGCTGTGGCTCATCAAAAAGCGCGCGATCGGCCTGAGAAATAGGCTCGCCGTCCATACGACGCCACATAACCCGGAGCTGGGCGGCCTGCCTCTGCTGAATGTGTAGCAATGCCCTCAGTCTCTCTAGGATCTGAGTGAAACAACCCTGAGAACTGGCATCTGA
This sequence comes from Hamamelis virginiana, assembly GCA_017140935.1. NCBI lineage: Eukaryota > Viridiplantae > Streptophyta > Magnoliopsida > Saxifragales > Hamamelidaceae > Hamamelis > Hamamelis virginiana. The sequence goes on along the minus strand of JAESVK010027438.1, from coordinate 10,650 downwards.
CGGAGCAGCTGGAGTCGAAGTCGGAGCTGGAGCAGGAGCAGGCTCTGATGGACCAGCGGTCTCAGCACGTGGCCTCTTCGGCCTAGCAGCCATACTCCTCGCAAGTGTAGTCGGGGTGATAGGACCCTCGCCCCATCGCAGTGGCTCATCGGAGACAACACCCGCACCCAATGCAAATGCAGTAATCATCTGGGGGTACGGCATGTTGCTCCGTGGCTGAGTGGCGATGAAAGTGCGTATCTCGCTGAAGATCAACGCCGCGATATCCATGGGGTGGTCGCTCAGAAACTCCAGCAATAGCCTCACCGACTCCACTGGTATCTGTGAATCTGTGCCTCTGGCCCTCAGATTGCAGTAGAGCAGCTTGTTCATAGCTGCGTACGATGGATGCATGTTCCCGGTCGTAAAGTACATACCGTCGAATAGACTCCGGTCCACACACACCGCATCGGCGCACTGACTCTCTGTCAGCTGTAAGTAGGTGCTCTCTGCCGCTGATACTGATGGACGCCCGCACCCCAGATAGGTAGCGATGTCGTCTATAGTGAATCTGACTGGGCGGCCCCCCAACCTCTGCCTGCAGTGTCTCGGGCTGATCCTCGGCTGGGTGTGCTGTGGTGTAGAACTGGCGCACCACGCTAGCCATATACCCGGCTCCCTTCCTCAGCCAGGTGCTGAGGTGTCTATCCTGCAGGATCTCCACCAGTAGGCCCTCATATCGGAAGGCCTTCGGATCCACGTACCTCTCGACATTGAAGTTCCGTGACGAGAGGATCACTGGCCAGGGTCTAGCAGCTCGCCGGGTCGGTACTCTCCTCGACCCGGTCTCGGTCTCGGCATAACTCTCAAAGTCGTGAGACATGCGCGGCTCGCCTGTCTCGCCAATATCTGGCTGCTCATAAATGTACTCCTCTCGTGGCGGCTGGGCTGAAGACTGACCCCTATCAGATGGTCTCTGCACTGGCACAGGCTGCCACTCAGAATCTGAACTGTCGGGAGAGTCTGGCTGTGCTGGCTCCTGAAATGCCACGCCCTTCCGGCCGGTGGTCTTTTGGCGAACCATAGCTCTGTATATTTTTTTAGAACCACACGGCAGTAGATAGGAACATAGTTAGCAGTAGAATTTTTTTCAGAGGCACTCAAATATATATTTCTTTTTTCAATAATAAGCAACACACAACACAGCCAACTCTTTTAACCCTCATGACAATTCTTTTTTTTTTTTTTTAAATCCTATCAGGACTTGCCTAACATCCAGGCTACGTTCAATAACTCTTTTAATTACGTGCACCAATGCATGCATGCCCATGCATGCCATGCATTCCCATGCATAGCCTAACATCCAGGCTTATTTTCACAGCTCCACAGATTAACAACTCCACAGATTCAGTGTAACAAACGCAAGGACAAGTTTCATTATTATTTTAAACTCCAAAAACCTAATACTCTATTCTAACTTTTTACATGCAATAACCACGTAAACTAAGTCATGCTATGATAATTTACACAAAATTAAGCCAATTTAAGAAAAATTCAAATTTTTAGAATATGAACGGGTACTCACGTAGTATGGAAGGTGGAAAAGTCTCTGAAAAACCAACTGCCCTCGCCGAAATGTGAAGCTCGTGCAAAAATGCGTCAAAAATGGAACGCAGCAAATGTGAAAACTGATCGGGCAGAAATGTGGTATACTGCGCGAGGATCGCTATGGAATCGACCCTGCGCGAAATGGAGGCCTGGGGTGGTCGGAAAGTGAGCTTGAAGGTGAAGGGACACGGCGGCAATGGAGTTTTCAGGCGGAATAACGGTGGAAATGGACGGTTTTTCACGCGGGAAGTACTTAAAAAGCATATCTTCGCGATCTCTATCGATAGCGAACAGCCGCTATCGATAGCCAGTAGGTTCTGTCCCGCAGTTATATATTTTTTTTTTTTTGAATTTTTGAATTCCTCTATCGATAGCGCTTGTTTGGCTATCGATAGAGAAGTCAAAATTTTGACTTTTTCCCATTTTTGGCTTATTTTGACTAAATTATCATATTAACTACTCTAAACACTATTTTAAATGCATAAAAGACACCTCAATACCCATGGTTTGCTAAGTTATCGAAAAAATTGGCAACTTTACGGCTCAAAATTGGGTACTACGGGGGTCCTAAACTCTAACAACAATTAACATGGCTCAACAACTCGAAAGAAATGGCCTTAAATCATTTTTCAAAAATGTGCACAATATTCTCAATTGATTAACAAGTTATTTGCATTCTAGCACATGCATGATTTGAACATTTATGCATAATATAACAGGAAAGCAATAACCAAGGATTTGATAGGATGAATATTTAAGTCCCAAGAAATAATCGAATGGTTCAAAATTTGCTTTAAATGTCATAAGTCTCCACTTTATAACAGGTTTTATCAAATACTCAAATTGCCAAGTATAAAGATTTAAACCAAGTTCGTGCATGTGCGAGATTGAATACAGGCTAATCACAGTAAAGTTATCAATTAATGTATAGAAAATAGACAACTAGAATTGATATAAATGAAAGAATAAACTCACATTGTAATACATGTTTATTTATCAAATTCTATACAATTAATCTTTACATATATCATACTGGGTTAACATGTACACAAGAATGATAACAATGAATAGTGAATTTCTTATGTATATACAAATTAAATGAACCAATAAATAAATCAATTATATTTAAATGCATAACATATTATCAGAAATATACAAACCCTCCCCAACTAGAAGTAAACATTGTCCTCAATGTTTAACCAAATGTTACGACTAGAAGAATGTATGAACAAGGGAATGGGTGGGTGGGACTAAGTTTAACGTCTTCAGCTAGACGAGAAATTCCTCGTTTAATCAAACTGGTAGGTTGGGTCTTCCAAACTGACAGACTCAATTACCAAACCATCCTGAATGCCCTCACTATCGGTAATACCCTCGATAAAAGGCTTAAGCCTTTGTCCATTCACAAAGAAGGACACACCAGTACGAGGGTTTTGAATTTCTACAGCACCGTGAGGAGTAACCCTAGTTACTACAAAAGGTCCATCCCAACGAGATCGAAGCTTACCAGGAAATAGCCTTAATTTAGAGTTAAACAGCCACACCTTCTGATTAGGTTCAAAAGATTTTCTGTTGATGTGTCTGTCATGAAACTCTTTCATTTTAGCTTTTGCAATTTTAGAATTCTCGTAAGCCTCACGCCTAATCTCTTCGAGCTCATTTAACTGAAGCTTGCGGTGAGAACCCGCTTCCTTCATTTCAAAGTTAAACTTCCTAATGGCCCAAAGTGCTTTATGCTCTAACTCGACCGGGAGATGACACGGTTTGCCATAGACTAGACGGTACGGAGACATACCAATAGGGGTTTTATAAGCAGTCCTATAGGCCCACAATGCGTCGGTTAAACGCAATGACCAATCCTTTCGATCTGGCCTGACAGTTTTCTCTAAGATATGCTTAATTTCCCTATTCGAAACCTCCACTTGCCCGCTAGTCTGAGGATGGTAAGGGGTTGCAACCTTGTGAGTAATAGAATATTTAGCTACGAGATTTGCAAAGGGTCGGTTATTAAAATGTGACCCTCCATCACTGATGATGGCCCTTGGAAACCCAAACCTAGAGAAAATGTTCTCTTGGAGGAAATTCAGTACCACCTTGTGGTCATTGGTCTTAGTGGCTATGGCTTCTACCCATTTGGACACATAATCTACAGCCACTAAGATATATTCAAAGCCATGCGAAATAGGAAAAGGTCCCATGAAGTCGATGCCCCAAACATCGAAAATTTCGACGATCAAAATAGGGTTAAGAGGCATCATATCCCTTCTAGACATAGAACCCATTCTTTGGCAGTTTTGACAGGACTTACAGAAGTCCAATGCATCTTTGAATAGTGTGGGCCAAAAGAACCCACACTGCAAGACTTTAGCGGCAGTCTTTTTCCCGCTAAAGTGTCCTCCACATGCTAGAGTGTGGCAGAACTTCAAAACGTCTTGCATTTCACCCTCAGGAATACACCTACGTATGACCTGGTCAGCACAGTACTTAAACAAGAGAGGATCTTCCCAATAATAATATTTTATTTGCGAAAAGAACCGATCCTTCTCTTGTTTCGACCAAAGAGAAGGTACAAGGCCTGTGGCATGATAGTTCACTATATGAACATACCAGGGTAAGGTGGAATGAGTGACAGCAAAAAGCTGCTCATCAGGGAAAGAATCCCTAATAGGCGTAGGGTCACTCTCTTTTTCAACTACAATCCTAGAGAGGTGGTCAGCAACGACATTCTCAGACCCTTTCTTATCCCTAATCTCAAAATCGAATTCTTGCAATAAGAGAATCCACCTAATCAGCTTAGGCTTAGTCTCTTTTTTAGAGAGTAGGTACCGCAAGGCGGCATGGTCTGAGTACACAATAGTCTTCGATCCCCACAGATAGGATCGGAATTTATCTAGAGCAAAAACTACAGCAAGCATCTCTTTCTCAGTCGTAGTGTAATTTAACTGAGCCTCATTCAATGTTTTGCTTGCGTAGTAAATAACAAAAGGGGCCTTATCTACCCTCTGACCCAACACTGCCCCCACAGCATAATCGGAGGCATCACACATAAGCTCGAAAGGAAGTGACCAATCGGGAGCTCGCATGATCGGTGCCGAAATCAACATTAAGCGCAGTTTATTGAAGGACTCTATACAGGCTTTATCAAAGTTAAATTCTACATCCTTAGCTAGCAGATTACACATTGGTTTTGCTATTTTGCTAAAGTCTTTAATGAAACGCCTATAAAATCCTGCATGTCCAAGGAAGGACCGGATCTGCCTAACAGTAGTAGGAGGAGGTAGTTTTGCAATTAAGTCTACCTTAGCTTTGTCTACCTCTATTCCCCTACTAGAAATGATATGCCCTAGCACAATGCCCTCACGAACCATAAAATGGCTCTTCTCCCAACTCAAAACAAGATTTGTCTCACAACATCTCTTAAGAACTTTTGAGAGATTAGAGAGGCATTCATCAAAAGAAGGACCGAAAACAGAAAAGTCATCCATAAACACTTCCAGATAGTCTCCTATCATATCAGAAAAGATAGAAGTCATACACCTTTGGAACGTGCTCGGGGCATTGCATAAGCCAAAAGACATACGCCTAAATGCAAATGTCCCGAATGGACAGGTAAACGTTGTTTTCTCCTGATCCTCGGGGTAAACCGCTATTTGGTTGTACCCTGAATAGCCATCTAGGAAGCAATAAAAGCTCTGCCCTGATAATCTCTCCAGAATTTGGTCAATATAAGGCAGAGGGAAGTGGTCTTTCCTAGTCTTGGAATTTAATTTCCTATAGTCTATACAGACTCTCCAACCAGTGGTAGCTCTTGTAGGGACTAGAATACCCTCCTCATTAGCTATCACTGTTATTCCAGACTTCTTAGGAACCAGTTGAGTAGGGGAAACCCACTCACTATCTGAAATGGGGTAAATGATACCCGCATCCAGTAGTTTCAAAACTTCCTTCTTAACTACTTCCTTCATATTTGGATTTAATTTACGTTGGGCATCTCTAGAAGGATTCACACCTTCCTCTAGGTGAATACGGTGCTGGCAGATTGACGGGTCTATACCCTTTAAATCAGCAACCGACCATCCTATGGCTATTCTGTGCTCTTTCAAAATGGATAACAACTTACCTTCCTGTTCTAAGTTTAATGCAGATGAAATTATAACAGGCAAGGTGTTACTATCACCCAAAAATGCATACTTGAGATTAGCCGGCAGAGGCTTTAACTCAAGTTGCGGCGGAGACTCAAAAGACGTAGGAGAAGGGACACTGGCAATAGACGGAAGTGGCTCAACCCTAGGTCTCCATGGCAGTTTTTCTACAGAGGAGGCAGAATCTAAGACAAGATTTACCTCCATAAACGAGTGCTCCAAATCATGGTCCTCGAACCCAAAGTAATTTAAACATGTTTCTAACGGGTCCTTGGAAAGAAGATACGGTGTAGCTTCTTCTACCACCGTATCAATGATGTCAACAAAAGAACAATCCTCAAAGTTATGAGGTTGATTAGCTGCACTATAAACCTGCAGCCTGGTTTTCATGTTACCAAAAGACACCTTCATAATGCCAGTCCTACAATGAAGGACTGCATTAGCAGTTGCTAGAAGAGGTCGTCCTATTATGACAGGGATTTGGGGCCTAGTGACATCAACAGGCTCCATATCTAGGACAATGAAATCTGCAGGAAAGACGAACGAATCTATCTTAACCAAAACATCCTGCAGTATACCTCTAGGTACCTTTGTGGACCTATCAGCGAATTGAAGAATAGTAGGTGTGGTTTGGAGTGCTCCAAGCTCCATTTTGGCGTAAATTGAATATGGAAGAATATTCACACTTGCGCCAAAATCAACTAACGCTCTATCAATGAAGTGGCTTCCTAAGAAGCAAGGTATAGTTGGCGTTCCTGGATCTTTTCTCTTAATTGGGGCTTGGAATTGACACACAGCACTAGCAATATCAACTGGAGTTATGGTTTTAGATAAATGCACTCGCTCCTTGCGTTGCTGTGTGCACATTTCCTTCAAAAATTTGGCATACGAAGGAATCTGTTTTATGGCATCTAGCAGAGGTAAATTAATATGGACGCTTTTAAACACCTCTAACATATCCGACATGCTTGCCCCCTTCTTAGCTCTTCTCTCAGGCGCAATTAGCGCGGATGGAAATGGGGCTTTCGGCACGTACGATGCTACTGGATTGTCTATAGCTGCGGGAAAGTTATCCCTCGACGCTTCAGACTCTTTCTCAAATGCAGGCTCTCTCTCTATCTCCCTCTCTTTTTCTCTTTCTTTCTCTCTCTCTATCTCCCTCTCTATTTCTTTCTCCCTCTCTATCTCTTTCTCAATCTCTCCCACTTTATTATCTATCACCTTCCCACTACGTAAGACTGAAACAGCCTTAACTTCCTCATTAATATGTGGGTTCTGAGAAGTGGAACTCTCAGCTACAAAAGCTCCCTTGGGATTGGCAACAGCCTGACTCGGAAATTTCCCTTCCTCTCGGCGACTAAATGAAGCCGCTAGTTGACCCATTTGGGTCTCTAACTTTGAAATGGATTGGGAATGGGAATGAGTGAGTTGGGCTGAAGCCTCTAGGCTTTTCAGGGTAGCTAAGACTTGTTCCTCAAAACCAGGGGTTCTATGAGGTTGTGGTGGTGGTTGAGTCACAGCTTGACTTTGGTATTGGGGTGCAGGTGCTTGAGGAGCACCATAACTGGGATACTGGGATTGCATCAATGGTGGTCTATAGGGTTGACTGATAGCAGGGTTACTGCTATATGGGGGTCTTGCAGGCTGACTAGGATTGGATCCTCTAGGCTGGCTTGACCACTGGAAATTGGGGTGAGTCTTCCACCCAGGGTTGTAAGTATTGGAATACGGATCATTCCTAGGTGGTGCATATCCTTGAGCAGCATTAACCTGCTCTTGGACAAACTCAGGGTACTGGCCCGCCATAGGACAATATGGGGTCTCGTGAGTGGGGTCAGTGCAAATATTGCACACCAAGTTGACAGGTTTCACATGGGCTTTTGAAGATTGCCCTTGTGCCGCGATTAATTGGTCAAGCTTTTGAGACAGAGCCTCAACTTGCTTATTTGCCAGAACTTGGGTGTCTACATCATAAATACCGCCCTTTTTGGGAGACGGTTTCTTTGCTAACGCATCATCACGGTTACCTAAAGACATTGAGGCCATGTGGAACGAATCCTCACTCAATGCTTCAAATAATGCCCACATTTCATCCTCACCTTTACTTAAAATGGCTCCCCCACAGGCAGATTTCACTGTCTGTGTGTCACCCTCTGTTAAACCTCTAACAAAAGACTCAATGATTTGCCACTTAGGTACATCATGATGGGGGCATAATCTAAGGAGTTCCTTCATTCTTTCCCAGGCTTCGTGGAAAGATTCCTGTTCATGTTGGACGAAGTTGGTTATACCTCGTCGCATCTGATGTGTTTTACCGACAGAGTAAAATCTAGACAGGAATAGCTTTTGAAGCTGTTCCCAAGTTGTGATAGGGACAGGGGTTTGGAGAGTACAAAGCCAGTGTTTGGCCTTGTCTTTCAGGGAAAACGGGAATAAAAACAATTTCAGGGATTCTGGATGGAACCCCTGAATTCTGATAGTAGAACAAATTCCTAAGAATTCCTGCAAATGGTCGTATGGGTTCTCTCTATCTAACCCATAGAACGTTGGAAGCATCTGAATGGTAGCATGCTTAATCTCATAGATGAGATTCTCTATGTGCGGGATTTGGATACAGGAGGGTGGATTAAAACTATTGGGCATGAAGTGATCCCTCAAAGTTTTAAGACCTGGTGGTGGTTGAATATTATCCGCTGGTAACATGGCAGTGTGTGCAGATGGGCATGAAGTTTAAATTTCTTTCCATTTGATTCATCTTACATATCTTTGTTGTTATTCATTGATTGTAATTTTCTGTTTAAATCATTCACTTCAAGGACCCATAGGAAGTAGTACCCCTGACTTCCCCATAATCGCCTGATCGTAAATATAGTGACCTTCTAGGCCTTAAGATCCCCGGTCTTAAGTTTTCGCCTGCCTAGATAGGTGCTTGGGGTCGTGTTCAAAACGATCTCTGGACTTTGATTAGTCCTGGCACGCCCGCGCACACACCCATCACGTGACAAGAGATTTTTAGCGGAACACCAATTTTTGGCACGCCCGGTGGGACCTCGATTGACCATAGTTGAATGTCACAGAGAGTTACTAGGTCGATGAGTAAAGAAACTAATCCAACCCACGCCGGAGAATCGCGCCCTGAGCGATCCCAAGGGGATGATGTCACACTATCAGACCTGATGAAGGTCATACAAGATATTCCAACTTACTTGGTACAGGCTGTAAGAGACCTCATGGTCAGCATGGCAGAACGTCAAGTTGGTCTTCAAGAGACATTGATCGACAAAATAGAAAAGATGTCAGACCAACAGCATAATCTTTTGATCGACTGGTACGACGAGGGAGATTATTCCCCGTCAGTGATCAGAATTAATAATTTATAAACCGCGTGACAATTAATCTCAATTCGATTGTGATCAGTGAGCACGGGTGTCGAACCACTGGGAAGTGCAGGTTTATATTAGAAAGACTCTTTAGAATCAATTCAAGCGGAAAGAATATTATCAATTAAAATGGTTGGTGGTAACTGCTCCGATTGGGTCGAAGCGAAAACAAAGTAATTTTAATAAAGCTTAGTAAAAATGCAGTTAAGTTGGTGGATTGAGCGGAACTTGGGTGAGAAGTCCATTTGAATATCAATTAAACAATTTATGTTTATAAAATCCTCACTATAGTAATTATGTATGGTGGTTCTTCCAACTACAAGAAGGAAGTCCCAAAAAGATTATGAATACAGGACCGGCAAGTTTATTCCCGAAAAGAATGGAGTATCGCTACCCACCTTAAATGAGGAATAAAGCATACTGGTTTGTATTCATACCAATAAAAACCATTGCATAATTATATAATTGCAATCACAGATATACAATTATATGATATTATATTCGGCAATAGTGTGCGGTAAAACCTTCACAACTATGCAATCACATAATACAAATAGAGGGATGTTTATAAAATAGGATTGTAAAATGAATCCAACTTCATCCTCACCCAAGCTTGGAGTATTAGCTACACATCACTGGAGGATAATATCCTTTATCCAGGCAAGCTTTTGGGGGTCACGGGATGGAAAAAGAAATAAAAGCGGTAATTAATTGACGGAATAAATAAGGAAAATGGCAGAAAGTAAATAAAGAAAAGTGACAGAAAGTAAATAAAGAAAAGAAAGGACTAAAGTAAATACAGAAAAGAAAAGACTTAAATAAATAAAGAAAAAGGCAGAAAAAGTAAAGAACAGTTCTCAAGTGAGAACTGAGCCATGCATAAAAAGGAAAATAACAGAATCGGAAATACTGAAATTAAAGACTTAATCGAATAGAACAGTTCTCAAGTGAGAACTGAGCCAGGCATTGTAAAGAAAAATGACAGAATTGGAATTGACTGAAAATTGAAACTACCGATTGAAATGCGAAAATAAACTGTAACTTGCATTAAAATAAAGCAGAGTAATGATTCAGAGCTTAAGTCATGAACCCTCGAAACGTCGTCGTTACATTCCTATTTATAGAAGGAAAAGGTAAAAGACGCTATTGCCCTCAAAATATCTAAAAATATCTCTTTAGCCCGCAGCCGCCATTGTCTATCGATAGCGAAGGGTCGCTATCGATAGAAGTGCTATCGATAGCGAATCTTGGCTATCGATAGTCAAGGTCAAACTTTGACTTTCTTTGCAGATTTCAACGTCTGCTCTTTTGGTACTTCCCTCGGCTGCTTTGGATCGTCTTCGGACGTTCCTTTGATTCGAGATGCTCTTCAGGGCTTCATCGGTGACGACTTTATTTAATGGTAATCTGCACATATTTCTTAAAACAGAGATTAAACCCAATTGCACAGATATTCATGTAAAACACTATTTATTAAACAATTATATATATAAGAGAACATCGAAATACCATAGTGGAATGGTATGATTGGGGTACAATCA
>JAESVK010027437.1:0-10655 GCA_017140935.1 Hamamelis virginiana | reverse complement strand
TTTAAGAGATATTTCAAAATTCAAAATCTTTTATAATTAAGTTTTAATCATTTGATTTTTTTGTTATTGAGAGAATAATTTCTTTAAATTTAGATTTTGATTTATTTCAAAAATCAATTAGAGTGAATTAATTTTATAACTGTCTTGCACTTAATTGATTTTAAATTTGTAACCGTCATATATTAAATGATTTGAAAAAACTGTTTCATGAGAGAATTGAATTGTTATAAACTCTTCAATTTCATAACTTCATTTATATTTATATTTATGTTTTATTATTCTAAATTAAATATCCATTTTCAGCTTACGTTTTTCTTATGTTTTTCTCATGTTTTGCAATACCCATCTTCTAAATTAAATACCCATCTTCAGCTTACGTTTTTTCTCATGTTTTGCAACTTTTTATATAGCCTCTTGTAAGCCATAAATGTTGGTGTGGTGTAAGCTTGATGGTTTAAGCTTTTGCCTGATTTGTTGGACGAGGAATATAGCCTCTTCTTTTTCCTTTCTTTCAAAACTATTTTCTTACTATCAAGGAGCTAATTTGGGTTGTTATATTTACTCACATATTGTGTGTGCACACTTGTGGGAGTCCGATTGTTGTACCCTGGAGGGTAGGCCGCTAGAGAACCTGGTGCACCGAGTGATTTACTCCGAGGGGCGCGATCTACTCTTAAGGGCAGTGAATACACCTCAATCGATAAGTGTTTTTATTTTATTTTCTTTTTATATTTTCAGTATTTACATCAATTTCCAACCTTCTTAAGAGTAGATATGGATGTGGATGCTGCTTTGCTCAATGCTAAGAATTGGCCTGACGTTTCAAAAATCAAGTCATTTGATGAAACTTTTTTCAAACGTTGGCAAGAAAGAGTTTTTGAAACTTTGGACACAGTTAACTTGACCCATATTCTAACAGACCCTAAGCTTGTAGAAGGTTCTGAAAATTATATTGAAAAGTTGAAATCCTGGGAAAAGGGGAATAAGGTTTGTAGGTATACTATTCTTCGTACCTTGGCAAATGAAAATTTTGATATTTATTGTTCTTATAAATCGGCTAAAGACATTTGGGATAGTCTTGTTAAAAAATATGTTTTAGAAGATGCCGATAATCAAAAATATGTCATAGGTAATTTTGCCTACTTCCAAATGACTTTGGATAGAGATGTATCATCTCAAATCCATGATTCTCATATTCTAATCAATGACTTGAAAAATGAGGATATAGTCCTTCCAGAATCATTTCTAGCGGGTATTCTTATTGAGAAGTTGCCAAGACTATAAAAATAATCTTAAACATAAAAGAAAGCACATGAGTCTTGAGGAAGTGATTGTTCACATCCATAAAGAAAAAAATAAAGTTCATGATAAGACTGAGCAAGCCAAGGAACTAGCTTCCAAGGCTAATTTGATTGAAGGGAAACCTAAGGGGCCTAATAATAAGAATAATAAACAAAATTTTAGGCATAATTCAAATTTTAGGCCTAATCATAATTTTAGGTCTTATCAGAATAATAAGTCTTATCAGAATAATAAGTCTTATAAAAATAATAAGCCCAATCAACCTAATCAGAATTATAAGGTCCTAAATCCAACTTTCAAGAAAAATGGTTATTGTTTTGTGTTTAGCACATAAATTCTCCCATTTTTACTCATCTTTTTGTACATTTTACCTGTTCTTAAGCCCTAGTTTGACTTAATTCTGGTCAATTTGATTCTTTCATTGTTTTTGAGCACTTGCAGGTTGCATGGCGCTAAATCCATCTTTTGAAGGTGTTCGATGAATCTCGAGGGTTTTCATCCGGCGATTAAGGCTAGCAAGTGCATTCTCATTCCCCTTGTTATGCATCCTTGGTGCATTCTCCGTCAAAGCTTCCCCCAAGCAAGTCATTAGCTCTATTCCAGTGCAATGGAGGACCGAGCACCTTTGGTGCTGTCTCTCAAGTTCATATAATCATCCGGGACAAGCGAAGCTGAAGCGAGGAAGCTTGGTGTGCAAAACGAGCAGTTTTTGAGCTTTCAGCAAGGGAGGTACCGGTACCCCTCCAATGGGTACCGGTACCCATTATGCAGAGAAGATAGGTACCGGTCCCTACATGGAGGGGTACCGGTACCCTTGTTCGGGAAATTCTCCGGGCCATTTGTAAATTGCTCCAAATGCAAGGGTACTCTTGTCTTTTGTTCCCCATGTCTGATACCCTTTTGGGGGGGGTATTTAAGGTACATTTGGAGCTGGTTGAGACACTCTCTCTTGTTCTTAGTTTAGTTTATATTAGGGTTAGCTTAGTTTTTAGGGTTTTCTCTTGGTTTTCTAGGGTTTCTTGCATTTCTTACTTGGAGTAGCTTAGTTTCTTGGTTATTCTTGTTGTTCTTACCCTGTAATCTCTAGTTTAGGTTGTTATTCTCCATTTTAATCTCAAGGTTGTATGGTACACTTCATTTGGTTCATTTAATATATAGCATTTACTCTTTTTCAGCATTTATTGTTGTGTTTGGTGTTTTTCTCTTTCTTAATGGCTAGCTAAACACCCAAGGAGGGTTCAATGGTGAAGTTCTTTTCCAAAGCCTTAGGTAAATGTGGTTTCTTGACTCAAATGCTTCAATGATAATGGAATGTAGCTTCTTCTACTCTCTTCTCTTTTAAAACCATATGGATTCATATTCATGACCAAAATATGACCGGTGAGATGTTGTATTTTGGTGATGAGCACATACGAACTCCATGTGTTTGTGAAAATATCAAAATGAGTAGTAAGTTGCATCCCATCATATGTTTTATTCTCTTGAGCTTGTATTGTTAAATTCTTCCATTCAAAACCATAGGTCACATGGATTATTGAATTTGTATTGTTTGAGAAACCACTAAACCTAGGTTAGGAAGGAATGAATCTATAGAACCCATCCTTTCCTTCATTTACAAGTTTTCATATCAAACCATTGCCATTAATTTGGCACAAATCTCAACAACCAAACAAAACCCCATGTTTTACACTTATTTTTGCATTCATTGGGTAGCATAACCTAAGAATCGCTAGAGCCTATTCCACTCCCTGTGGAAATGACCTAGGTACTCCCTAGTTTCATTGCTTGACGACCATAGGACTCCTACGCTTGGGAATCTCATGCGCACACATCATTTTACGTTCAAGCATTTTGTTTATGGGAACCCTGGTCACCATGCTTCTCAGTATAAGTTCAGAAAAATTGATCACACTACCAAACTGAATGCCAATTTGGTAGAGACAACAGATATTATAGCTGCAGTTGTGTCAAAGGTGAACATGGTAGCAACGACTAAGGATTGGGTGGTAGACTCTGGGGCTACCAAGCACATCTGTGGTAATAGAAGTGCTTTTATTTCCTACACTCCAATAGAAAAAGGCGAAGATCAAGTGTTCATGGGCGATTCGAGGCCCACGCTAGTTATTGGCAAAGGAAAGGTTATTCTCAAGCTGACATCAGGGAAAGTCCTTTTCTTAAGTGATGTGCTTCATGTTCCAGACATTCGTTTGAACTTAGTGTTAATTAGTTTCTTTACTTGGGAAAGTTGGGGTTAAGGTCACTTCTGAATCTGATAAAATTATTATGACCAAGAATGGTGTGTTTGTTGGTAAGGGCTATTGTAATCAAGGTCTTTTTATTTTGAATGTACTTGAAGTTATTAATAATAATGCATCTTCTTCTGCTTATTTGATTGATTCTATTAATGTATGGCATGGTAGATTAGGACATGCGAATTTTTCTTATATAAAGAAAATGAAAGAACTTGGTTTATTGCATAATTTATCTAATTATGAAAATAAAAAATGTGATGTATGCATAGAATCTAAGTTAACTAAAAAATCTCATAAACCAATACATAGAGAAAATGAATTATCAGGACTTATTCATAGTGACTTAGGAGACTTGAAAAATAATTTAACAAGAGGAGGAAAAAGATTTTATATAACCTTCATAGATGACTATTCAAGGTATACCAAAGTATATTTACTTAGAACAAAAGATGAAGCAATGGAAATGTTTTTAAAATATAGAGCAGAAGTAGAAAATCAATTAAATAGAAAAATTAAAAGACTAAGGTCCAATAGAGGAGGAGAATATGAATATAATCCATTTAACAAATTTTGTGAAGATCATGGCATAATTCATGAAACAACTCCACCTTATTCGCCTGAATCTAATGGAGTAGCTGAAAGGAAAAATAAAACATTGAAAGAAATAATGAATGTAATGTTAATGAGTTCAGGAGCACCACTTAATTTGTGGGGGAAGCAATTTTATCGGCATGTTCTATTCAAAATAGAATTCCTTATAAGAAAACTGGCAAAACATCTTATGAATTATGGAAGGGTTATGTTCCTAATTTAAAATATTTAAAATATGGGGGTGTTTAGCAAAAGGTTTATTACTTGAATCTAAAAAAAGGAAAATTGGACCTAAAACTTTTGATTGTGTGTTTAAAGGTTATGCTCATAATAGTGCCGCATATAGATTCTTAGAAATTAAAAGTGCAAATAATATTATGGAACCTAACACTATTGTAGAAACTAAGGATGCATAATTTTTTGAACATGTTTTTCCTTTGAAATCTAAAATTGAAAAAATTCCTAGTATATATAAAAAAGAAATAGAAAATGAATTAATTAGTAGTTCAGAAATTGAACTTAGGAGAAGTAAAATAGCTTGAAAAAAGAAACAAATTTTGGAGATGATTTTTATACTTTTCTAATAGGTAATGATCCCCAAACTTATATTGAAGCTATTACTTCTCTCAATTCACCTTTTTGGAAGGACGCAATTAAAAATGAATTAGATTCAATTATGTCTAATTACACATGAGAATTAGTAGATTTACTTCCTGGCACCAAAACAATAGGTTGCAAGTGGATTTTTAAAAAGAAATTAAAACCCAATGGGTTAATTGATAAATTTAAAGCTAAATTCGTTGCTAAATGATATAAACAAAGAAAAGATATAGATTATTTTGATACTTTTGCTCCTGTAACTAGAATTTCATCAATTAGAATTTTAATTGCTTTAGCCTCTATATATAAATTAATAATACATCAAATGGATGTAAAAACCGTATTTTTAAATGGAGAATTAGAAGAGAAAATTTATATGGATCAACCTGAAGGTTATATAATTCCTGGAAATGAACATAAAGTGTGTAGACTAGTAAAATCTTTATATGGTCTAAAACAAGCACCTAAACAGTGGCAAGAAAAATTTGATAAAGTGTTAGTATCAAATGGTTATTTTATTAATGATTCAGATAAATGAGTTTATAGTAAATTTAATGATAATATTGGAGTAATTATTTGTTTGTATGTTAATGATATGTTAATTATGGGTACTAGTCTAGAAATTGTGAATGAAACTAAAAAGTTTTTGGCTTCCAATTTTGAAATGAAAAACATGGGTGAAGCAGATTTAATTCTTGGAATTAAAATAAGTAAAATTTCTAATAGTATTATGCTTTCACAAGAACACTATGTAGAGAAAATTTTGAAAAAATTTGATCAATTTGATTGTAAACTTGTGTCTACACCTTATGATGCTAATTCTCAATTAAAGAAAAATAAAGAACATAGTGTTTCTCAATCTGAATATGATCAAGTTATTGGTAGTCTTATGTATTTGATGGTATGCACTCGACCAGATATAGCTTATGCTGTTGGTAGATTGAGTAGATATACTCATAATTCCAATAAAGATTACTGGACTGCTTTACATAGAGTACTTAGGTACTTGAGAGGTACTATAAATTATGGTTTATTTTATAGTGGTTATCCTACTGTACTTGAGGGAAATACCAATGCAAGCTGGATCTCTTATTCAGATGAGACTAAATCTACAAGTTGATATATTTTTACTCTTGGTGGGGGTGCAGTATCTTAGAAATCATCCAAGCAAACTTGCACAGCTCGGTCAACTATGGAGTCCGAGTTCATAGCCTTAGAAAAGGCAAGTACGGAGGCTAAGTGGCTTAGAAACCTCTTAGAAGATATTCCCATTTGGATGAGACTTGTTCCATCTGTGTCTATACATTGTGATAGCCAAGCTGCTAGAGCTAGAGCTAAAAATAAAGCATATAATGGGAAAAGTAGGCATATACGCCTAAGACATAACATTGTGAGGCAGTTGTTTGAAAATGGAGTTATATCTCTTGATTTTGTGAGGTCAGAGTTGAATTTGGCCGATCCTCTGACAAAACCACTAGGCAGAAAACTAGTGACTGAGACATCGAGGGGAATGGGACTTGTGCCTATAACAAAGGGTCAACAGTGATGGTAATCTAAACTATGTGAATGGAGATCCGAGGAAGTAGGTTCATATGGGTAATAACAAATTAGTGGTTGACTTGGTGATGCACTATCAATTTTTATTATTTGACAGTCCTTTCCTATGGTGTAGATAGTGCAAACTGCAATTTTAAGATTGAATTATAATTCTTAATGGAGATCATAGCCCTTCTTGGGTGGTGTGTTGAATTGCAGTGCACACTTGATGAATCCACCTATATGAGTGTTGAAGTGGGGCCGCTTCGTATGAGAACTTAGGCAGGTTCACTAGAGCACTCATGAATATCCAGGTATGGCGCATGACCTATTCGTGCCACCCAATTTTGAATAACCCAAATATCGAGAATTCTTTGTGGGTTGTAAGTCGACTGGCCTACAATAAGAAATTTTGGCTCATAGAAATTTTTAATTTCACCATATTTCTGTGGGTCACTATTTATATATTCTAGGTGTGGTTCATAGTCCCACAGACACCATCACTGTTGCAATTGGATTTTCATGCTCCTTTATTTTATTTTGTATTTTGAAATATGTGGGGGATTGTTGTATTTAAGAGATACATCAAAATTCAAAATCTTTTATAATTAAGTTTTAATCATTTGATTTTTCTGTTATTGAGAGAATAATTTCTTTAAATTTAGATTTTGATTTATTTCAAAAATCAATTAGAATGAATTAATTTTATAACGGTCTTGCACTTAATTGATTTTAAATTTGTAACCGTCATAGCTTAATTGATTTGAAAAAACAGTTTCATAAGAGAATTGAATTGTTATAAACTCTTCAATTTCATAACTTCATATATATTTATATATATGTTTTATTATTCTAAATTAAATATCCATCTTCAGCTAACGTTTTTCTTATGTTTTTCTCATGTTTTGCAATACCCATCTTCTAAATTAAATACCTATCTTTAGCTTACGTTTTTTCTCATGTTTTGCAACTTTCTATATAGCCTCTTGTAAGCCATTAATGGTGGTGTGGTATAAGCTTGATGGTTTAATCTTTTGCCTGATTTGTTGAACGAGAAATATAGCTTCTTCTTTTTCCTTTCTTTCAAAACTGTTTTCTTTACTGTCAAAGAGTTAATTTGGGTTGTTCTATATACTCACATATTGTGTGTGCACACTTGTGGGAGTCCGATTGTTGTGCCATGGAGGTAAGCTGCTAGAGAACCTGATGCACTGAGTGATTTATTCCGAGGGGCGCGATCTACTCTTAAGGGCAGTGAATCTTTACGTTTCAATCGATAAGGTGGCGTTTGGATAAGCTACCATTTTTTTTACTTTTTTAATTTTGGAAGTAGAAGCAACTTTTTGCTTCAACTATCAATTTTTTGGAAGTAAGAAGTACGTTTGGAAGTCTCAATTGCTACTTGTTTTAAAAAGCAAAAAATAAAAAGCATGTTTGGATACCACAAAATAGGAGATGCTATAAAAATATTAAGGGCCTGTTTGGGAAACTAAAATCTGGAAGAGCGTGGGGGTTTAGCCTTAACCTAAAATATAAGAAACGGTGACCTCTCTCTACCAATGTCCAGTCTGCCTTGTTTACCAAGAAATAACCCTGCATCAGCCTCTCTCTCTCTCTCTCTCTCTCTCTCTCTCTTATGAGCTTATCAGATTACGCACCAGAAAAGCATTCCCATCTCTTCAGCTTTTGCTTCTTTAATTTGTTATCTTCACAAGCAGAAAATCAAAACAACTGGAGAAAGAAAGAAAGGGCAAAAAAATGAAGATAAAAAACAAAGGTAAAGTACACCCATCTCCTTCATCGTTATCATCACCAAATGAAGATGCTCACTCTCTCTTGAAGCTCCTCCCAGCAACCATACTAGTGCTAGTAAATTTTTAATTCCCATCAAATATATGGATATCAAATATATGGATGAAGCATCAAAACCGGAATCAACAATTCCCATCAAATTTAAATTTTTTGCAAATAAAAAACCTAACTCACAAATCCCCAATTCCCATAACAAAAAAATTTCTAATTTCAAAATAAAATTATTAATCAAAATCATAATCTCAAAATCAAGAACTTCCCATTAAAAATTTTCATATCACACTCTGTTTAAGAAATAATGAATTTTTTTTTTTTTTTTTTGGGTAGAAGAAGAAGAAGGGAGCTTTTGGTTTGGATGCTTCGGTAGGAAAGCCAGCACGCTCGAATAGTTGAGCAGCCGCCGGCCAACAACTTCCATGCGCAGGTCAGTCATGGCAGGAGGTGCTGGTGGTCTGGTCTTCGGGCTTTCGTCCCTTCGCCTATAGGCGGCAGCTGGTATGGAGCAGTAGCGAAGGAGGCAGTGGCGGCTTGCACGGTGGCTATGGAGCAATATTAATGGAGAAGGAGGAGGCGGTGGCAGCGGCAGCGGCAGCGGCCCTGGTGTGAGGCGAGTTGGGTGCTGGTAGGCTAGTGAGAATGAGAGAGAGAGAGAGAGAGGGGAAGAAATTGAGGGGATCGTGGGAAATAAGGGCTGATGCAATTTTTTTTTTTATTTTTGCTCCTCCGGGGATTCGAAGAGTGAGCCGGTCAATTTTTCACTTTCGCTTTCTACTTTAAAAAGTAGTGAAAGCAGCTTTTTTTAACTTCCACGAATTTTCAAAGTTGTGGTAGTTACTTTCATGTAGTAAAAAGTAAAGGAGTTTACCAAACGTACTTTGCTACCAAAATTTCCATTTTTTTGCTTTTTTAAGTAAAAAACAGGAAGTCGTAGCTTTGCCAAACGCAGCCTAAGTGTTTTTATTTTATTTTCTTTTTATATTTTCTGCATTTACATCAATTTCCAACAGAGTTATTATAAATTTTATTTATTTATTGCAGTAAGGGTTATTCTGGGTCAGCTTGCACACACCAAACTAAGTTTCCTTCCAAATCTAGCGAAAGACAAGTCATATATCCATTGCAGAACTAGAGGATTCTAAGAAATAACTTTCGTGACCTGACTTCAAGAAATTGCTAACATGAATCCAGATTTGCAGAAACTAGATGCTTTCACCTATGATGGTACAAACCATCCCAAAGGATCCGGATTTGCTACTGATCTCACATCATATCACCATAGTAGTGGTCATTTTGGTGTGGTCAATCCTACAGTAAGACTATACTAAAAAGTCAAAATCAAAAGTTCTGAACCAATTTTAGAAATAACAAAAATACTGAAATACTAATAGATGTCCATATAATCAGCTACAAAACAAATTTTAAAAAATTGACATTGGATTAGGCCTTTTATGCATGTCTGGCTTCCAAAAATTACAGTGACTTTATGGTCAGTTTTTTTTTAAAAAAACTGAATGAGAAAATAGTAATATTTTAAAGAACAAAAAAAACACTACAAAAAAATTTATCTTTTAATACTCAAGTCTTGACAAATAAATATAAACATTTAGATCTCCTCTTAACGTGGATCACTGCATGCTGATAGGTGTGGAATCACTGGCAAATCCGGATCCCACTCAAAAGCACGCATAAGGTGCAGAAGCCCACACGACAACACAATACTTGTTCCCCCCCCCCCGGCCACCCCTCATCAAAGGAAGTCACGTGACGATCCAGTCACGTGATCACACTGTACTTTTGTTGCCTATATATATATATTTCATGACTTGTCAAACAGGTATTGGTTAACCCAAGTTACAGTCATACACAGCTTCCGCACCAAGTAAAGCCTTCATCTCTCGCGTCTAACGTCTCTATGAATCATTTATTCATTTGCACAAACGACAGAGAGGGACAGAGAGGGAGACTTGCCGTATTTCTGAAATCGAAGTTGAGGTCGCTGGCACAAACGACACCGAAACTTTTCTCATCAACGCCGAAAAATGCACCGTCCGTTTCGCACAGAACCATACCTTTCTGAAGCCGAATTTCGGCGATTTTCTCATCTCTGATGGTTCGGTTCTCGATTTTTTCCGTGATCGCCATCGGCCTCAAAAACTCCTCCAGAGCCAACTCCCACGGACTAGGCTTCCTGTCTCCGTCGGCGAACGCCGTTACATGTTCGGCTGATTTTGTGTACATTATCACAAGTAAGAATTTGAAGAGAGTGGCTTTGTCGAGTTGTTGAGGCAAGTCATAATTTTTTTTCTGTTTCATTTTCAATTTCATTTACCTTTTTTTCCTCCTTAATTCTGGATTTATAATTCAAGTGTTTATTCCCATCTCCTCAATAGATCTGGACCAAGTTTAGAGAAGAAAAAGATTATCAATATAAGGAAAATTTAGCTATGGTAAATCTCTCTCTTTCTCATTTGTAATTTGATATTATTACTTATAATTTTGGTCATTAAATGAGACAGTAATGATGAAATTTGGGATGGATTATGATATTTGCAGTCGGCGCTT
>JAESVK010027423.1:0-10947 GCA_017140935.1 Hamamelis virginiana | reverse complement strand
AGTACAATATCATTATGTATTGGGTTGGAGTTTTCAGTTGAATGGGACAGCTCAAGAGATTGATCTTTCACAGCTTCCACCTTTACCGCTCCACGGACAATTCAAAATGAAACAAACACTTATGGCAATTGGGTTGTCCCTAATGGTACTAGTTTTACTTTCGGTTCCAATTTTCTTGATCCTTTCATGGGAAAGAAGAAAAGCAAGATTCACTGAAATTCTTGAAGATTGGGAGCTTAAATATGGGCCACACAGGTTTTCATACAAGGACCTATATGTCGGTACAAAAGGATTTAAAGAAAAAGAGCTGCTTGGAAAGGGGGGTTTTGGACAAGTTTACAGAGGTGTGTTACCGGCATCAAAAATACAAGTTGCAGTGAAAAGAATCTCCCATGAATCAAAACAAGGAATGAAGGAATTCATTGCAGAGATTGCAACAATTGGTCGGCTGCGGCACCCTAATTTAATGAGACTCCTGGGCTATTGTCGACGAGAAGGGGAGCTCCTTTTGGTCTATGATTTCATGCCTAATTCCAGTCTCGACAAGTTCATCTTTAACGAGCCAGAGGTTACTCTTAATTGGCAACAAAGATTCAGAATCATCAAAGATGTTGCTTCTGGAATTGCCTATTTGCATGAACAATGGGTAGAAGTAATCATTCACAGAGATATCAAGGCCAGCAACGTGTTATTAGATGGCGAATTCAATGGAAAACTTGGTGATTTTGGGCTGGCTAGATGTTACAATCATGCACATGATCCTCAAACAACTCGAGTAGCTGGCACATTGGGTTACATTGCACCTGAGCTTGCTAGAAATGGCAAGGCAACTAAAGGCACGGATGTATTTGCATTTGGGGCATTTTGCTTGGAGGTTGCTTGTGGAAGGAGGCCAGCAGAGCCATGGGCACCAGCTGAAGAGGTACTTCTGGTGGACTGGGCACTTGAATGTTGGAGGGAAGGAGATATCTTCAAAATAGTGGACTCAAAACTAAAGAATAGTTTTGTGGCTCAGGAAATGGACTTGGTGTTGAAGCTTGGACTGCTTTGCTCACAAACTGTGGCAGCACTTAGGCCAAGCATATCCCAAGTTCTGAAATATTTGAACGGCCATGCTTCACTCCCAGAAAATTTGGATGCTTATCTTCAGGCACAGGAGCATGAAGGGTCCAATGATCGTGCTACACTGAATCATTCAACTTTGTGGGCAGACGAATCTAGACCCTCGATAACCATCACAGAATCCTTCAGGTCCATAGGCCGTTGATTGTATTATTAGAAGTTTAAAACTCAAAACAAGTATTATATACTAGTGAATTGTTATATGCTTTGCATATTGGAAATGTAATAATATAGGTGTCTCCCTTGGTGTTGTTGTAGTTTCCTGTAAGATACTCCGTATTAATTTTACAATGCCATGAGTTAAATTAACATTTTGAGAGAGAGAGAGAGAGAGAGAGAGAGAGAGAGAGATGAAACTAGCTAGAGGTTTTATATATATATATATATTTTTTTATGTTGTTTCTGGGTAAAAGAAATCCAACAAGAGACTGTTTCAAAACTTAGCAACTTATTTTCTTCACGGGCAAATGGAAAACAATGATTGCCCCCCCCCCCTTCCTTTCTTCTTCTTCTCTTGAGCATCATTTCTGTTTAGTTTTTTGGTGGACAAGAATCCAATGCTGATTTAAGCAATTCATAGCTGAATGAATTTAGAAAAAGAACTTACCTCGATAGATATTCAGAAAAAGAACTTACCTCGATTTATCTATCAGTCTTGGAGTTTCTAACAGGTTAGAGGACGACGTTAAGGCACTAGACCAAGATTTCATCTTTCTCACCCCTTTTGGTAAGGATTCAGGATTGTTCCTTTTGTGCAGTTTTTATGCATTCTTGATGAACTCTGTTGTTTTCAAAGTCAAGTGCAGGTTGATGTTGCCAAACCACTGAACCTGATCAAGTAACTATCCATACATATTTATGGAACGTAACCTAATCTCAATATATTGTTTTCATTAAATATTGGTGAAAGAATTCTGTACATGTCAGCTTGTCATTTTGCTTTGCATCTGCCATCTGGTGACCTGTTATGGAAAGTTCACATGCAGTATACTTTTGAGAAATCAACCGTTAAAATTAGATGTTATGCTTGTATACATCATGCATGCCAAAAATCATATAACACTACTAGAAAAAAGCCTAAAGAAGACGGTTTTAAAACCGTCTTTATGGGAGCCGTTTTGTTTGCCTTTTATGACAAAATGAAGACGGCTTTAAACCGTCTTTAATAATATCCTAGAAGACGGTGTTAAAGCGTCTTTAAAATCAAAAGAAGACAGTTTTAAGCCGTCTTCTTTGTTATTTATGTTTTTAAAAAAAATTAAAAGAGTACAGTTTAAAACCGTCCTCTTTAATATTTTTCCAAAAAAAGAAAAAAAATTATTTTAAAATTTTGTATTCCTCAACATTGAACTTGTTGTATAGAAGCTGACGAAAGTTATTTTGAATTAAGCCTATAAAATCTAAATAATTCACAAAAAAAGCGACTGGTACAAGTCATGTATCTTAATTATTATCAAGAGAATGAGCATGGTTTTGGTTTTCCTTGCAGTTCTGGTTTTTGCTTCCTCTCCTCCCTCTTTTGATTCTGTTTCTTGTGGGGCTTCCTGCTCCCCTTAAACAGAAAACAAACCATGGATTTTCAATGATGCGAAAATAAATAAGCAAAACTAAGATGTGTGCATTATTAAGATTCTAGTATTTTTGTCTGAGTATGTGGATGATTTTCGTACCAAATGCTAACTTGATACAAAGATATTATCATGACTGTAATTATAGAGGCCCTCTTGCTCCTTGTCTTCACTCCAGTAGCCGGCATTAAGGTGCGCTCCTCATCATTAGACTTCTTTCGCTTACTAACTCGTCGCTTAACTTCACTTTCTACTGCAGGTGCTAGTAATTCATTATTGTCGGACACAGCAGGTTTAACAGGGCTTCCTTCAATGTCACCATTGATACCATCAGGCTTCTCAGGGGATGTCTTTCCAACAGGATTCAGCATGCAATCATTGCCACTTGCTGTCTTCTGCTTGTCAGTTTTCTGGGGTTTATTTTCAGAGTGTTTTAGGCTGCCTTCTTCAGCATCCACCAGAGTTTCAGAAATCACATTGCAGTTGGCATCCTCCAGAATTTCAGAAGTCCCATTGCAGTTTTCTGTATCTCCAGCAATTGCATCAAGTTTCTCATCTGTGCTATCAGTTTCATCACTTGTCTCATCAGCATTTTCCTCAATATCCTCAGTCTTGCTTTGGAGTGATTCTATCACACGCATCAACTCTCTATTAACCTATCATGAAAATTAAACATCCGTTTAAATTTCTAGCTCCATACAATTTCAACTTTGCATGACATTTGAACATAACATTGATCATGTAAAATGGAATGATGACTACAATTGCCAAAACAATGAACAAAATAAAAAAAAATACATCACTTCTCATTTTACAAATAATAATAAAAATGAAACCCCATTAAATACATATAATAATAAAAGTGTCTTAAGACAAACAGCCTCGTTCAACTACCATGAATAAAATGGCCCAATCATGAACATAATGGTCTCATTGCAATACTACAAAACTCAATGGATTGATTCAATCACTTTTCATAAATAACTCAAAGGGAAACGCCCCCCCCCCCCCCCCCCACCCAAAAAAAAAGGGGGAGAAAACGAATAGGAAAATGAATTTCAATGTTAACTAGCTTCTTGCTACAATTAACTGTCAGCAAATTTACAACTCTTATCAAAAGAACACTCAACCTCAAATCTGTTTGGCCCGCCTGCCCTTTGATTGTAGGGATGGCAACAAGGCAGCCCTAACCCAGCCCAACTAGTTATAATCCCAACCCCAAACCAGGCTCAGGTTCAGAGAGAAAGCACGAGAATCCTAAAACCACCCATATCCCAACTGTATGTATCCCAACCTCATCTCATAAGGGCAGAACAAGACATGTTACCCAACTAACCCCATTAATCTTTTAAACCTAAACCCAACTCATTAAACCCAAACCCAACACAATAGGGTTGGGGTGGGCAACCTAATTAACCCAACCACTGCCATCCCAACCTTTAAAGTTTAAACACCATAAGAAGTAGGATTTACCAATAGTTTAATATATAAACAAATAAAACTAATCAAGTTCATATCAACGAATTTTCTTAAAGGAAACTCAAATATCAATCACTTTAGTAAAATTACATTCACAGCAGTATATAAAAATAAAATAAAACAAAATAGGGCAATGCTTCTCATTTCTCAACCTAAGAAAAATTGCAAGAGATTTGCTTGTTGTACCTGTGGATTTTGAAGGAAATCAGAAATGTCATTTGAGCAAGATGGGCATTTCATGATATTCTTTTGTGCTCGTAATGTCCTTCTGCCTTCACATGTCCTTTGTTTCACGAAAGTCTGACCAGAAAAGACAGACTCCAGACGAGGCTTGCAAAAATTATGAACACAGGGGGTAGTAAGTGGTTGAATCATCACTTTGCAACAGATAAGGCAGCTGAATTCTGCATGATCAAGCACACAAAACAACAATTACTTCATGAATATATCAATATTTGAAAATTATAGTAATAAAAGTGAAAACATCATTACGTGGTTAGAAAGGCAGTGGAAGAAAAAGGGGAAGAAAGCATGATTGCCAAAGAATTTAATTGAGGATATGGCTTTAGATAGAGCTAAATGGGGAAAAGGTATCATGTAGCCAAGCTCCAAGTACTTTCAATAAAGATTTTTGTTGGGTCGACTGATTGAAGTGAGATGAATTGTAACTATATGAAAATTTCAAGTCAGGAAAATTCTAACAAAGATGAGTCCATGCATAAATATAACGAAGATACATGTTATATGAGGATCATTAAGAAACCAAACCTTCCAAAAGTTTTTCTCTTATAGAATTAGTGTGTGTTTGCCGCGTAACTTTCTTTGGTCTCTTTCCATCTTCTAAAGTCCCACGGTCCACTGGTTTTCTGCTAAGTGGTGGAGGTTTCTTCCACGTCCAGCAACTTTTTTCCTCCTATGAAACATAAATTTATCGAAATAACATTGAAAGAAATCTAGAGTTGATGGTTTAGATAGAACCAAAACAACCCAGATCTAGTCAGATAGAGCACTGGAATGCAGAAATCCATCCTTTACAGTGAAGTGTTATACCTTGATAGAAAACAGAACCATCCCCATATGGTATTAAAAAATTGAAACATCACCATTTCATAAAGAATTCTTGTTAAGATTACCATGATGTTGTGCGTGCCATAGATTTGAAATGAACAAGCGACCATGTCACAATTCAATATCCATCAACACAGAGAGATCTAGCTGGAGCTGAACATACTTTCCTAATATAAAAGGGACAGATAAATGTTGTAAATATATCTTAATTAAAATATTTCCTTTTTGATTACCTTGTAATAAGTTGTTCACACAAGTCCAAGTTATGCCCTAATCATTCCGGACCTTCCAATCTTCAAGCCTTTTCAAAAGGCATTTAGATTATTATCTAGTCATCAAACCAGAATTTTTTTTTTCCCTAAAAATATCCCCAATACCAATATCTTATTTTAAGGAAGAGATTGCATCTACTTTATGATAACGCTTGAATAGAAGGGAACAGAGAAAGATTATGCTTTCCTCCTTAATATTGTTCACCTGTTTTTATAGAGTGCCACTACATACTTCCTTATGCTTGGCCAATTATTCTACACAACAAGCTCTTGGGCGCTCTAATACAGAAATCTTTGAGATGGCCACTTCCTCAGCCCAAATCCACAAATATTTCATATGCATAAAGATGTGTGCAAGAAGTTTCAAGAAGTTCCCTATTAGAATCACTAGACATCAGAACTCATACTTTACACATGCTATAATCATAGAATCCAACAAAACAATCCCAAACTACTCTAGGCTCATGTTGGAAAAACCACTACATAGCAAAATGAAGCCTAAGCAAACAAGTGTCCTATGGAAAAATGGCAAAAGTTAAGGCCAGCATGGACCATAAGTCATAACTTATACAGGCAGCGAACTACATGTTTAAGAAAAGGATATGAATGAGCGAAACAAAATATCTAGATCTAGTGCTGCTCAGCAACATTTTGATTTTTTGGCCAAGTCGCTGCATTTAAATATTACCCATTCTTCATGTTCTCCAGGGTTTATTGCTAAAAGTATAACCAGAAAAATGCCCAGGACCAAATAAAAAATTAAATTTTATTATAAATAAAATCACCAAGAATAACAAATTCAGTTTAGTATAATTAAATTTGTAATAAACTTAAAAGATACCAAATCACAAGTTGTAAATGGAATAGCTTCTTTGTATCACTTCTTTCATCCCAGAGTGATGTACCGATATAAACACATGGAATACCTCTCATGATGACAGCACTTAGCCATTCCAGAATCAAAAGTCCGGCAGCTCCACAAACATTAAACCAAATCACTGGGCAACAATGGCAGCTCCACAAACACTGGGCAAGGGTTTTTGTTACCAAACTTCCATGGCCACTTCCTAATTCTTTTGGCCCAATTTGGGGAGATAACATTATGATTCAAAAAAAAAGAAGAAAGAAAAGAAAAATACACACATGCATATTATGATAAAAATAATTACTCTCTAAGAGAAAGAAGTTAAGAAGATCGAAATGTGAGATGGAAACAGTAGAAAATCGGGACGATTTTCTCAAAACAGACTTTGTTAAAATCTGTTATTGAAAAACAAGTGATGATCAGACTTTCTTTGTACGCACTGCTATTTCAGAGAGAGAAAACACAAAACAGAAATCACACTCTCTATAAACGTAATTACAATTTCATATCTTACCTGTGCTAACCCAAAAACCCCGGGGTTTTTGGCCGGCGTTTCTAGTTTTCAAGGGATGCCAACAATGGCTTCTCTGACCGGAGGAGAGGTGACCACCGGAGGGATGGTGACCGGCCGGTGAAGTTGATTACTGTCGCGCGACGATGGGGTTTTCTGGTTTTCAAAACCAGAAAACAGAGGAGAGGCAAGTCGATCTATGCCGCGCGATGTGGGTTTTGGATGCCGCCGACGATTGATTCTCTGACCGGAGGAGAGGAGTTCACCGGAGGGATGAGCCGACGAGGAACCAAGGCTTTTGATGGAAGCAAACAAAGGGAGTTAAAGGGTTTTCGAGAGATGAAAAGGTTTTGGAGGGAACCCAAACCAGCTGTGGCGCTATTGTGAAAGTTTGATATATGTTATGAGCAAAATGGTACCGTTTTAATTCTTCTAAGAAGACGCTCACTGCAAAGTCGTCTTGAATATTATGGCCATCAAAGACGGTCAAAATAAAACCGTCTTGAAATCCCTGAAAAAAAGACAGTCAATAAAAAACGTCTTCTTTGATATCTTTTAAAGTCAATTTTTAAAACCGTCTTCTACTTACCATCTTCTTTGGACTTTTCTGTAGTAGTGTAAGTGAAATGCCAACATCTAATCCCACGGTAAAGTATGTCACAGATTTTCACGTAAAGTATGACAATAATAGCCAACAATGAATGATCACTAGTTGGAAAAGCGACGTTCAAATGCTCAAAAGGAAATTCACAAATTGATGGTGAAAAAAAACCAAACTGGTTGGAACAGTTTGATTGGACTGGAACAATCCGAATTGAACTAGACATTCCAGATAAAATAGGAAAGACTAAAGAGATGGTGCAGTAGCTAGAGAAGGTTGAAAGTGTTGGGGGGAGGGTGTGGAAGTGGTTCTTCTCTGAACCTCTCTTTCTCAACAGTTCGTGAAACAATGTTCGTATTTGGGCAGGAGCCGGCTATGTGGTCCAGGTTGCACTGATTAGCATTAGATTCTAAACTTGTCCGTGTCGTGTTGTAACTGTGTAGCAACTGTATTTGACGTCTATTATTTTCCGTCAAACTTGCTATTGATAGGATTTAAAATTACCAAATCATGTGATTGCAGTCCTCCCCAGTTTGGACTTTTGAGCAAATTTCCAGATGATGCATGTCCGGGAAAAAAAAAATCAAAAAGAATTTCAAAAGTCCAAAAGTGTCTGCTGTAGATACCAGTTTCCACGATGACTCATTCATTTCTCATACTCAATCCAATACATAGATACTGAGACAATCAATTTCAAACGATTCCAGTACTGTATAATTAAGAACGAGCTAGTACATTTTCAGGTATATATTAGCAATAAAATTCAACCATGTTCTTTTGGATTACTACTACAAAAACACTCATTCATGACATCTAAAAAGTGTCGTTATATCATGTTTACGACACTGGTAAGTGTCATCTGGTGCTCTTTCTCCTTATCAAAGTGGCTAGCTGCCTCCAATATTGATGATGGTTTTACGTTTAATGGGAATTTAAATCTGGGTGGAGTAGCAGAGGTCTCACCTGCAGACGGTCTCTTCACACTGACTAATCAATCATCTTTTGGTATGGGCCATACATTCTATTCTTTTCCATTGAGCTTTAAGAATTCCTCAAATGGTAACACTTTTTCTCTCTCAACCACCTTTGTATTTGCCATTGTCCGTCGCAAGTCTATACTCAATGGCCATGGAATGGCCTTTGTGGTACTGATTACTCCCTCCAAGGAGATTCAGGGAGGTACACCTGCCCAATACATTGGCTTATTCAAACCTGCAAACAAGGGAAATTCGTCTAATAATATCATTGCCATCGAACTTGACATATTCAAAAATCTGGAGTTTGTGGATATTAATGATAACCTGCTGCTTATTTTTCAAATCGAAAATGGTGAGTTTGAGAACCTAACTCTTGCAAGTGGGCAAAAAATGCAGGTTTGGGTGGATTATGATGGTATAGGGAAAAAGCTTAATGTTCCATTATCTCCTTTAGGCCTAATTAAACTGAATGTCCCGCTTTTGTCTTTGGATATTGGTCTTTCACCAATCATCTTAGAGCAAATGTATGTGGGGTCTCTTCCTCCACTAGCATGGTTGTGCAATATCATTACGTTCTGGGTTGGAGTTTTCAGTTGAATGGGAAAGCTCAAGATATTGATCTTGCACGGCTTCCATCTCTACCGCTCGGAAAGCAATCCAAAAAGAAACAGACACTTCTGGCACTTGGGTTGTACCTAATAGAACTAGTTTTACTTTCAGTGCCAACTTTCTTCATATTATATATTGTTTATCTTTTTATTGTTTACCAAGCTTAATAGGAGGGTTATAAAAAATTACAACTTGAAAGTTCATTTTAGAGCTAAAAAACAGGATCCAATACTCATATTAAGCTTACCAAGCTTAAACAGGTCCAACACATTTTGTGTATCTTGGAGAAAAATAGCTAGAGCTAAAAGTTGAGCCAAATTTGGCTTAACTTAGAGTTAGAGTTATTTTTGTATGGGAAAATGTGTGAGCCATTAGAGAGAGATTTTTTGTATCATTAGCCAAAAAACTGGTTTAAAATGATAAAATGCCTGAACGTTGAAATTGCTTCAAGGGAACTCCTAGAGTGGAATCCTATCATACCCTAGTGTGGACCCTCTTTTTTATTATACCCTAGTGTGGACCTTTTTTTTTTTTACTAACTTTTAAAGATTCCGTGGCCTATATGAAAGGTCATTGAGAGTCTTATATTTTAGTAAAGAGCGGCGCTAGGCATCCCGCTTCCATCTCCCGTTTCCATTTCTTGTCCAACAATGAAAACGTTGGACACAGTGAAAATGTTCAATAGTGAAAATGTTGGACAAAATAAAATTCTCAACACGATGAAAGCGTCAACACAATGAAAAAAATCTCAACTCAATAAAAACATCCTACACAGTAAAAACACATAAATTTAAGTTTTCGCTGTGTGTTTTTTTTATTTTCACTGTTTTTTTTTTTAATTTCACTGTGTTATTTCTTTTTGTGTTTTCACTGTATTTTTTTGGGTTTTCACTTTGTTTAGAAGAGCAATGCTATAGCAGAAACTTGGAAAAACACAGTTAAAACCCAAAAAACATAGATAAAATACAGAAAATACAGTGAAAAGCACATAAAACACAAACATCGAGGGATGCAAAATGATGTTGGCGGTGGAGAATGTTGCGTTTGGACAGACCTAAAAAAGTGGGGCGGCGTCCGCCATGCAATCGGTGGTGAACCGAAATGAGAGAGGTGGCCTTGTTGGCAACACTACAAAAAAAATGACCAATTGCAACGGCTATTCCCGTCGCAAAAAGGTTTTTGCAACGGAATTTCCCGTTGCAATTCCGTTGCAATTGCTATAGTCGCAAAAAAATCCCGTCGCAATTTGCGTTGCAACGGCTTTTTCCGTTGCAAAAAAATGTAGCAACGGCCATTTTCCGTCGCAATAAAGAAACTGAAAATACGGTATTTTATACGGTTTTTGCAACAGGAATTGCCGTTGCAAGTATTCCATTCGGTTTTATGATAATTTTTGCAAGGGCATTTGCCGTTGCAAGATGAAAAATAAGTTAAAATATATATATATTTTTGCAACGGCATTTGCCGTTGCAAGATTAAAAATAGGTTAAAAAAAATATTTTTTTGCAAGGGAATTTGCCGTTGCAAGATGAAAAATAAATAAAAAAAAAAATATTTTAAAAAACCTAAAACTACAAAACATGAAACAATATAGATGCAATAATTTCCTAAACTTCCAGAAGGTATATCAAGAGGGTATCCAGTTTGAATGGATATAAAAAAAAATAAAAAATAAAAAGTAAAACCACCAGGAAAAAGAAAGAGAATTCAGATTTTAACTAGTGAACCATAGCCATATAAACATTCAGAAAACCTAAAAAAGGTAATAAATACAATATAAAATATAAAATAAAAATTCATGTTACTTGGATAAAAATTCATGTTACTTAAAAGCAATACTAGATCACACAGTGGCCACAACTTAACTAACAAAGT